>PVJC01037809.1:0-17012 GCA_004026665.1 Murina feae
GTGAAGGCATTTTTTGTAGCCCCCTTGCTTTCTTGCTTATCTGCTTGCTTTTTCTACTTGTGCATATTTAAGGTTTGCTTCCTGTAGACAGAAAGCAAGCTGCTGAGACTCAAAACAGTAGCCTCCACAGTGGGTTACGAACAAGGGAAGAGAGGTGCAAAGGTGATTCATTTTTGTGCCTTGGCATAAGAAGAAAGTACTAGAATTGCAGCGCACATTTATTTTTATATTAAAACAGTGAGGAGAATAATCTTAATTAATAGTTAATAAATATATGGATTAACAGGATCACATTCTCTATTGAGATTGAATGCATGCTTTTTTATGAACATGTATTAGAAAAACTAGAAAGGCAAAGGGTAAAATTGAGAATGCATTTACCTTAAAGTCTAAAATGTGCTGGTGAGTAAAAACATTAGAGCAAGGATTATATGTAAAGTGTTTACAACCCTTTTTTCTAAGTATAATTGTATATATGTCAAGCTTTTAGGCCCTTTATGGATCTCACCCTAAATAGACTCCCTGAGCCAAGCCAAGGGCACTAGATTTCTGTAGCAGCCGGCAGGATATATATCCTGTCCATTGTTCATTAATTAGCATAAATTCAGCCCTGAGGACATGGTTTTATGGTGGCTGCTAAGGGAATAACATGTCAGTCTCTTTGTAATCTTTAGGAATGTGATTGTCACTTCTTTAGAATCTGCATGGGACCAGGACAGCCCCAAGCCTCAAGGGTATTTTTTCTTCTTTGCATGAGTAAAGTTATCCATAATGTTTTAGGATGGACTTTGTTCTTAATCTTTCCTTTTTCAATGGAGAATTTATTTGTATGATTATGTGTGAAGAATACATAGGAATGCAGATAAAAAGGAGGTTGAATTTAGATTCTCGGTATATAGATGAATATTTTCTTGTCTTGAATGTCTCTTGTTTTTATGTTCTTGCTTAACAATGGATAAAATAGGATCTAATGCTAATATTAGAAGGTAGAACATTTTATTGAGATTCAACACTTACAGCCTGGCTCTGGACGGTGTGGCTGTTAGTTGAACATCATCCTGTTGCCAGTTTGATTACCCATCAGGACACATGCTCTGGTTGTGGCTCAATCCCCAGGAGGGGACCATGCAGAAAGCAGCCAATGCATATTTTGCTCTCACACCTATATTTCTCTCTCCCTCTCCCTTCCTCTCTCTCTAAAAATCAATAACAATAATAATAAAGAATTACAGTCTGATAGGTTCACATTGTAAAAAATATTATAACTTCTAGTATTTACTCTGAAAAGGAAGACAACAAAAAAACTCTACAAATGCCATTTGAAAGGTTTTATACACTCTTCTGGATTTGAGTCACGGAAGATACTTTTTTAAAAATCCTCACCCAAGAATATGTTTTTATGAATTTGAGAGAGAGAGAGAGAGAGAGAGAGAGAGAGAGAGAGAGAGAGAGAGATGAAAGAGGTGAGAGAGGAATATTCGGTTGCCTCCTGGATGCACTCCAACTGGAATTGAGCCCCGTAGCCTGGGTATGTGCTCTGACCACTGGGAACCAAACCCTCAACCTTTCTGTGTCCCAGACAATGCTCCCACCAACTGAACCATGTGGGCCAGGGCAAGACACTTAATCTTAAGCTGAATAAAGATCACTATTAGGTTGGTAAATTCTTTTTAGCGTGCTTTGATGAATACAAATAGGTAGTTGAATGAAACTTTAGAGTTCTTTAATTACCCTTTTTTTAAAAAAGCCTTGCTTTAAATGATCAAACCCTTCAATTGTATATGTGTGATCTCCTAAAGATCACTTTTAGTTGGTCTTTTCTGGGATGCTTCAGTTTTTGAATATGCTGTCTTTGTAGCATCTGCAAGTAATTGTTTGTTTAAATGGCTGTCTCTAAAACCAACACATACATAGTAGCCCCTTTGATATTTTATCACTAGCAAACTAGCTCAGAAAAGCGTAGTATGTGAATGAGTGACTCCACTTCTGCTTCTGAATGTCTCTAAGTGATTCTCATAGCCATTAGTGTGGTTCTCAATGTCTGCCTTTTCCTTTTTGATAACAGGATAAGATTGTACTTCTCAGTCTCTCTTTGAAGTTAGGCTGGCACGTGACTTACTTTGGCTAATGTAAGTGGAGGAAAAAGTAAGGTGTGTCTCTTCTGAATAGAAGTATTCATGATCCAGTGCCCTTCTTTGCTCTTCTCCTGATGTAGCAATTACAGACGCCTGCGTCACGATGGAGCCTCCATCAGCCTGGTCTCGGAACAACTAGTCATCCTTGCATACATGTATTCAACATGTAGCATGAGCAAAAAACAGGGTGCTGTTGTGTTAAGACTTGGGGACTTGGAGACGGTGTTTTGTTACTGACGATAACCAAGCTTTCCCTTCCTCTCAAATTCATTGAGTGACATTCTAGTGAAAGTGGTATCCTGATGTCCAGTTTATGGCATCATAATGACAGCAATGTTATATATAAACATGCCTCTAATTTAGATTTTTAATAGAAAAATGCATCCTATTTTATGACTGATTGAAATTATAATTAACAAAGCTATATTCAAAAATACAAAGGTTGATCTATTTGATAAAATTTTATAGATTTTGAGCAGTACGACTTTCTCAGTTTGTAATCTTGTATGCACTCGTATTTTGGTAGCACCCTGCTACTATTCCTGTATAATGCAGTAGTGTCTTCTCTGAGTTATAAATAAAGAAACCCTGCAGGTTAATGCATATATTCTCATTCTGTAGATTATTGGGACAATATTTATAACAAACAATCTACCACACCTATGGAAATCAGCAATATTTTCTCAGTTTAATAAATTTTACTCAAGTTCACGCATTTATTCATGCATTATTTCTAAATATTTATTGTGCTATTGCTCTGTACCAGGCCCTGTGCCAGGTAAGACTGATTACAAATGGGGTCCCTCATTTCGTGTTGTTTATAATCCACAGGGATAGGCAAATATTAAACAAACAACCACTCTAAAGATATATAATTTCAAGTTATGATAAATACTAAGAAGGAAGAGACTAAGGTACTGAGAGTGAATATAATAAAGAGTCTGGGCAGGAGAAGTAATATCTCTGATGAACTGATTTTTTTTGTTTGTTATTGTTAATTCTCACCCAATGATATTTTTCCATTGATTTTTAGAGAGAGGGGAAGGGAGGGAGGGTCGGGGAGAAAGAGAAACATCAATGTGTGAGAAAAACATGGGTTGGTTGCCTCCTACATGCAGGATCAAACCTGCAGCCCAGGTACATGCCCTTGACTGGGAATTGAACCCAAGACCCTTCAGTCTGCTGGCAATACTCTAACCACTGAGAAACACCCACCAGGGCTGAACTGATCCTACATAATAAAAGCCTAATGTGCTAAGTGTCAGGTTATCTGGTTGGCTGTTCAACCAAAGTGTAATATGCTAATGATATGCTAAGGCCACTCATCCACTCGCTATGATGTGCACTGGCCACTAGGGGACAGACAGTTAACTGGTAGAACAATCACTATAATGTGCACTGACCACCAAGGGGCAGATGCTCCTACCAGTAGGTTAGCTTGCTGCTGGGGTCCAGCCAATCAGGACTGAGTGAGACAGATCAGACATGCCCTGGAGCTTTCCCATGGTCTCTCCTTGGATGGCCAACCTCCTGCATCCTGCCCTGACCCCGATCATGCACTGGTGCGGTCCCTTGGCCTGGCCTATGCCCTCATGCAATCTTTGACCCCTTGAGGGATGTCAGAGAGCCGGTTTTGGCCCAATCCCACAGGCCAAGCTAAGGGACCCTGATGGTGCATGAATTCGTGCACTGGGCCTCTAGTATTTACATAAGACCTCTAAGTTGATAGGAGTTACCAAGGCAAAGAGAGGGAGCAGGAGAATTCCAGCTGGGCAAATGGCATATGCAAAGACTGCAAATCCTGAGAAGATGGTGCAGTGGAAGGCAGTGCCATTGAAGAAAGGCTGGATATTAGGGAGCTGGGAGTGATTGACATAATATGAGACAGGCATAAGTCAAATTCTTTCAGGATTTATTGACCAGTTTAAAGAATTAAGTATTTTTTATCCTACAACCTACATGAAGTCATTAAGCATTTTTTAAACAGATGAAGGCCAGAGTGGAGGAAGGGATTTATAAATTAGGAGATGTTTATAGTAGGTTAGGCAAGTGATTACCATATCTTGTGCTTGCATTTTGGGAGTGGAAATGGAAAGAGATAGATAGAACTGAGGTATGCTATATACAACCTGTTGGATTTATTGTTGAATTGATAGTAGGATAGGGCTAATGAGAAAAAGTGTGATATGAAGGATAATTCTAAGATTTCTCATAGAAATAACTGGATACATGGAGGTACAACTTATTGTCTGGAGAATTCTGGAGAGGGAGCTAATCTATTCGAGTATAACTAGAAACTTGCTACGAATGTGAAGGAAACTGAACAACTGGCTGACATACTGATAAAAAATGAATCAGAGGATCAATTTATAAAATTAAACACCCTATATGAAATTACTGGAAACATAGTGGATACTTTTAGGGTAAAACAATTAAAGCCTCTTTTTAAGAAAAACTGTTTTCAATAAATGATCATTAGGTATGCATTAGAATGACGCACTCTATATTGCTATCTTGGTTTTCTGTCTCTTTCACTTATTTATTTATTTTGGCATGAAAAGACAACATGAATACATGTCCATCCCTTCTGAATACTAAATTCTTCCATCTTTTGTTTCCATTATGCTTTAAAGTTTGGAAAGAACAACTTACTCCTGATTTTTTATATTTGTTTACTGTGATGAGCATAAGAGTGGGTATAGTTTGTTGTAAACAATCTAGCTCAGGTACTTCGTATCCTCTTACAGCCCTGTATCTATCCAGATAGCCATACGGTTGATCTCTCTGGTCAAGGGCACACACATTTGCAGATATCCCCATGTGGTCCCTTACCGAGAGCCCTTCCCATTTATAATATCCTGATGCTAAGTTCTGTCATTTAGGATACACTGTAAATTGCTGCCCAGAGAATGCACATATTAGTAAAGTGATATTCCTTTATTCATGTACACGTTACCAATTCATTATTTTGGAACGTGTTCAGCTTCAAGTTACCAACAATGAATGGTTTAACTCTGTTAGATGCACAGATATTACCCCCTCCTCCAGTTAGCACTTGCAATGGGAACTAACAATTCCAAAACATCTCAGTGGCTTACAAGAAAAGTCCCAAACACTTACTTCTCACTTACAGAGGTATGAGGCAGCCATACTGCTTGGCTCTGTTCACCCAGGCGTCTCACTCCAGCACCCAGGCTGAAGGAGTAACCCTTACCTAGGATGTGTTGTTGTGGAAGAGGGCAGAAGCAAAGGGCCAAACTGACCCACTCAACTGGGCGAAATCATCTACTCAGACATAGTGTATATATTATGTCCTTTGACATTCCATTGGCAAGAGTAAGTCGCATATAACCCAGCATGGAATGGCAAGAAAATGAATGTTCCATTGGCAAGAGTAAGTCGCATATAACCCAGCGTGGAATGGCAAGAAAATGAATGGGTAAACATCCATGCTGGTATCAAGGCCTAGTGATGCCATTAGGTACTCTGACTTACCAAATCATTGTCTTAGCATTTATACTCTGAAAGAGTTTTCCTACCATAACATAATAATCACCTTCAAGTGGACTGGCACCAAAGATAATAGCAGTGGTGGGTATCAATTTTGAGTTCTTTAGCTCTCTCGCTCTCTCTCTCTCTCTCTCTCTCTCTCTCTCTCTCTCTCTCTCTCTCTGTCATTCCTGCCCCCAAAATACAGATTTATTTAATATAGTAGTATTTGTGATTTTATTTTGATTTTCTTCTCTGATTGACTTAAAATGCGTTTTACAAATTTCTTAAATAAATTACTTTTGCTATATCCTGCTATTTCCTTAGCATGGGGCACTTAGATAAAGTAACATTCATCTTGAAAGTTAGGTGAATAACAATTCAAATTTGGCTTGAGGGAACAGAATACCATATCTTCTTAAGCAATGAGGTTTAGTTATGAAACAGAATTTTAATTCTTTTTGAAAATATGGAAGATATATGGAGTAATTTAGATTTTAAGAATGGATGTACTTTGGGACTTTCAAGATAGTTGTCAGGTGATAAAGCTATATTCTGTAGTGCCACTTAATGTTTAAAGCCTTTTATATTTTATTTTTGTTTGGTTCTAATTTATCTAGGACTTGGAGTTTAACTTGTGTATTTCATGAACCATATTTTCACAAAGAAAATTTTATTTTTTACTTTTTTCAAACAAAATAAAAATAGCACTATTTCCAATTAAAATAATTTCTTCAAAAGTAAATTAATTAGATCATTCATGTTTGACCTCCTGTGTTGTTTGGAAACCACTTGAACTACTTCAAATGATAAAACAATCACCGCTAGACAAGTGGTTTCAAACATTTTTGTCATCGTGAGCATTCTTATCAAGTAAAATAGTATAAAAAATGTCAATGCATAAATCAAAGACAAGAAAAATTTCTGTTTGAAAATCACTATTTTTATATTCAAGAATTACTATTCTAGAGTATAATTATTTTATAATTTCTCACTTCCTATTTTAGCAGAAAAATACTTTATTTCCAATTGCAGAATTTGCAAGAAAACATAGGCATTATTTATTTTCAGGTACAAATAACCAACAAATGTAGAGTCAGGCAAAGTTATTTGAATTACCTTATGAGCACAGATAGGGTTGCAGTGGATTAGCTGTTCTTATTTTGACTGACAGAGCATGACATCCACACAAAGACTCCCAGAGGGTTTCACCTTATCACACCAATTATCAAGTGTGTATTGCAGACTTCTCTAAGACAGACAGGTATTTGGGACTGCCAGTGCCACCTCTTAATGAATATATTCTGTGCCCAGCTAAGTAAGCAAAATGGTAGAGAAAACACAACGCCAGGATAATCTGAGACCGATGAAATGATTTACTCATTTTGCTGATATGGCTCATTAGGACGGCTTTTGTTTTCGTTCTTGTCAGGGCCTGGGATCACTTACTTCCCTCATCCTAAACATCCTGTTGAGACTGCTTACAGTTTTTGTGAAAGTGGACTCCAGGCTGAGCAGTAATAAAACAAACAAACAAACAAAAAACTTTAGAGGCAAAAGTGAACAAAATGATTATTTTCTCAAAACTTAATTCCTCTATTATCCCATTGACAGAATATTTGAGGGTATGTGGAGGCTCTTCCATTTTACACGGAGTTCTTGTTACTCCTGCTGGCCATATGACTCTTTTGCCTTCTGCTTCCCTGATATTGAATTATTTTATCAAATATCTGTCAAAATTTTATTTTTCTGGCATCTGTGGCTTAGTGAGTGAAATGCATAGTAAAATTGCAGTCATACCAAAATTATGGGTTTAAATATTTTCCATTTCTTTCTAGGCAACCTTAGGACAGTTCATTTTAACACTCATCATAATTTATTCATCCTTGAAATGAACATAACAGTGCCCATTTCACATAAATGTTGTGATAACTACATAATTTATGTAAAAAAAACCATCTAGCACAATATATTGCCTTAGGAATACTTTGGACATGCAACTCAAATCACCTTATTTTCTTCCCATTGAAAAGGGTCTATTGACTTGCCTTTAAATTGGGATAAAGGCAGAAATCCATGATTTTTTCCTTAAGTCCAGTTGGTATCAACACTGCAGCTCCATTTCCTACATGCCCAAGAATATGAGTCTTCTTTTAGAGTGCCTTGAAAAGGCCTTATATTCTGCTGTTCTCATTGGCTGCTCTCTTCACCCTGTTGACTCCTAGTCTACCTCCCTTTTCACTTCCTGTGAAATTCTCTGCTCTCACATTCTGTTTGGCATTGTTCATACAGCACAATGCTACACAAAGTGTTCCATACATGCTCACTGAGTGTGGATTGCTATATTGATCTACAACTTTACCTTTCTCATCCTTGACGTGTTTTATCTTAACCATTCACAAAAATGCTTCAAAATGAAATTGCGTAAAATAGAATAAAAAGAGAGGGAAGCTCACATTTATTGGAACCTCAGTCATTTCAGGAACTCATCTAAGCATGCTGCATATTTTTTTCCTCATGTAATCCTCATCATCCTCATCAACACTGCTAGCAAGCATGATTTTTTATATATATATCATTAAGGCCTTTGTGCCAGATCAAGAGGAGGAAGGTCAGCATGCCCTTTTAAATTAATTTATAGACTAAACAAGTACCTTTTTGTTGAAAAGCTACAAAATAATAGGAAAGTTTTATTACATAGGAAATGTTCATGTTGTAGAATATTTTAATCCTTTTTTGGGGGGAGGATACAGTTACCTTTTGTATATCTCAGGCTAGATTAAAAAAAAGCTTTTGAAAGGGTAATAAATAGTCTATATCTTGTACATAATTCATGTATTTATAACTAAAGTCACTATTAAGAAAATAATTCCCATGACAGAAGGAAGTATCTATGATGTTGATCTGCATTTGCACCATAAACACAAAAAGAGAAGCTTGGAAAGAGCTGTGGATGCCAAGATAACTTGAGGATGATCCCAGTAATTATTTCTTAGAAGTACAATATGTGATAAAACACTCACAGCCAGTTAAATGAGGGCCACCGACCTTGTCAGAAAGACACAGCCTGCCTCCAGTGAGCAGAAAGAACTGCATGAACTGTTACTAAGAAACACATTCTTCTAAAAATTTTAATTAGCAAATTGTTCTTTTTTATCTTACATGTTTTATACGATAATGTCTTTGGTTCCCTAACATCCCAAATATGATAAATATCAACTAAATAAAAATCTTTGCTCACAAAAAATGAACCTTAAAATGGAAGGACTGTGGATTCTTATAAGAAACTCCAGAAAATAGAGGGTTATTGTAGACTTAAATCTACTGTTATTAAATAGTGGATGTACTACAAGCTGGTCTGAGACTCAGCCAGGCTTACTGTCTCCAGTTATGTTAGATGTTAAACCAAAATTCCAAAATAAAATTATTTTAAGTTTTTGTCAATTTAAAAATATTGACCCACTTAAAAGTTTTCTTTCCTTCTACCTCCTTTCCAATGTGTAAGAATTTAATACGGTATTGTACTTGGTCTTTCTGAGGTTATTTTCCCTCACCCATCTGTCAAATTAATCTTTGTGAATGCCTTTCTAGTAAAATTAATTTTCCTTCTGGGAGATCTCCAATAGTTCCCCACTGCTTATAAAAAGTCTTAATTTCTAAAGTTGAAGTTCACAAGACTTCAAATTCCACTTACAACTTTTTCAAACTTATTCTCTCTTCTTTCTCTACACAAATCTTCCACTCTGTGGAAACTGAGCTGAGTTCCCGAAGAGACAAAGCTCCCTCATAAAGAGTGTTTTAAAGATGACATAGGACAGCAGATACAGAGAGCAAGTGAAGGTCCTACCACTGTGTGTTGAGGCTTAATAAATGCTAGTCCACCTACTGCTTGCTTTATTGAGTTCACATTTCCCTTAGAAATACCAGTGAATTAATTGCCCAAAGCCACAATGTAATAAATGCTCCACTGATTATAAGGACAAATGTGAAAGGATATGGTGTAGAATTTGTGGTCAGGAGCAAGGGCTTCAACTTCAACTAGTCTGGAGCAGGCTATAGCACTGTCTCCCTTCAGCTAGAAGACTGGACAGATTCGTCTCTCTTAGTCTTGGTTTCTGATGTTTAAAAGTCTTCCTGTTCTGTTAAGGTATTAGGGGAGGATTAGGGGAGCTAATTCATGCCACTTACTTATAATAATTAAATAACTTCTTTTAATTCTTTTTTTTATTTGAGAGAGAGAGAGAGAGAGAGAGAGAGAGAGAGAGAGAGAGAGAGATCTGTTGTTCCACTCATTTATGCATTCATTGGTTATTTCTTGTATGTGTCCTAAGAGGGGATCAAACCCACAACCTTGGCATATCAGGGCAACACTCTAACCAACTGAACAAGCTGGCCAGGGCTATTCCTTTCAGTAACTCTTGGTAAAAGTTATTTTTTATTGTCATTGAAAAATAAAATGTCCTATAACATTGTAATAACTATGTATGATGCCTGTTGGTCTGGAAATATCAGGGGCAACACTTTGTAAAGTACATGATTGGCTAACCACTATGCTATACACCTGAAACTAATGCAAAATAATATTGAGAATAAATTGTAATTGAAAAACAATTTAAATATATATATTTTTTTAGTTAAATAGATGCCAATATAAATAGGCTTTTATTGAACTATTATTATAAAAAAAAAAGTCATTTTTACCTCACTTTATTCTTGGCTTTAGTGGACATTACATAAATACTTGTTCTTTATGTAAAATATTGTCCTGTGTTCATTACTAAGAAACAAAATCTAAGATTCTAAGAAATCTCATTTATTGTTAAACCTTGGACTTAACTGTTTTCTGAATTCTGAGAAACAAAACACAGACTCTACAATCTTCTAACATGTTCATGGTCTTTTTACAATTGTATCTGAGTAATATAATTTGTAGGAGATATTATTTAATATATTTACCTGAAATAATGTTTTGTCCATGTTTGTATACCTAAATGCCTGCTTGCTGTCTGGGATATTTTTAAGTATGCATGTGTTAAATATGGTAATATCATAGGGTACTTTACTGATAGATAGAAAATGTCTTCTTTCTTAAATCACTTCTCCTTGATTATTGCTTATATTGCTTACTCAGCCATCCAGACTTAAAACCTCTTATTTTTTAATTAAATTAATTTTTTTTTATTGATTAAGGTATTGCCTATGTGTCTTTATCCCCCATTGCCCACCCCACCCCCCACTCATGCCCTCACCTGCCCTGGTGTCTGTGTCCATTTGTTAGGCTTATATGCATGCATAAAAGACCTTTGGTTGATCTCTTCCTCTTACCCCTGCCCTCCCCTACCTTCCCTCTGAGGTTTGATGGTCTGATTGATGCTTCTCTGTCTCTGGATCTGTTTTTGTTCATTGTATTCTACAAATGAGTGTGATCTTGTGATATTTATCTTTCTCTGAGTGGCTTATTTCACTTAGCATAATGCTCTCCAGTCCCATCCATGCTGTTGCAAATGGTAAGAATTTCTTCTTTTTTACAGCCGTGTACTTCTCCATTGTGTAGATGTACCACAGTTTTTTAATCCATTCATCTGCTGATGGGCACTTAGGCTGTTTCCAAATCTTAGCTATGGTAAATTGTGCTGCTATGAACATAGGGATGCGTATGTCCTTTCTGACTGGTGTTTCTGGTTTCTTGGGATATATTCCAAGAGAAGTGGGATCACTGGATCGAATGGGAGTTCCATTTTTAGTTTTTTGAGGAAACTCCATACTGTTCTCCACAGTGGCTGCACCAGTCTGCATTCCCACCAGCAGTGCACGAGGGTTCCTTTTTCTCCTCATCCTCGCCAGCACTTGTCATTTGTTGATTTTCCCTTATAAACATATGCTTTTTCTTTTAGTTTTATGATCTCTAGTTCCTAGTTTTCAAACTCTTTTTCCTTCATTAGGACCACTATTGCTCCCCAAGTTCAGGACCTCCTTATGTCTCCTCTGCCTACTGCTGTGGCCCTTGACCAGCCTACACTTCCTCTGGACTCTTCTTCTTTCAATACAATCTCTATGGGGCTCTCCAGCCTTGAGACTGTGAAATGCATGTTTACTTAGGACATTTCTCCTAGTTCAACACCATGTTTGACATGGATCACATATACACACAGTGACTTCTGTTCTAACCCTTCCTTTCATGCCTTTAATATTGTGGCCATATTAAGTATCAGATGCTTCCAACATGCACCCTGCCTTGCCCCAAACCAGGTTATCTGCCAGAGATACTGACAAACTTCTACTTATTCTTTAGGTTATAGTTCTAAATGCCACTTCCTTCATGAAGCTTTTCTATAACCTTTCTCCTTATTTCATTCCAGAGAAAGTTAGTGGCTTTTCCTCTGTGTTTTGAGAGTGTTTGTGTATGTCTCTGTCAAAAGGCTAATCATGTAATATTTTAATTTTTATGTGTCTTTTTGCTAGAATGAGCATTATATCAAAAATAACATCCTTAACCAAAAAAAAATCACTTTTTGTGTAGAACAATGAACTCCATCTTTTCCCCCCATGCAGTTGCTGCTGCTGGTGCCATGTGTATGCATGTGCATGTATATGTGTGTGCATGTGTGGGTGAGGGAGATATACTGGGGGAGGGCTAGCTGTCCCCCATGCCATCCTCTTTCTCTGCTCTCTGGCCTCTGCTGAGGTCTCCAAACACTGGATCAACTGCCCTCACTACAGCTGCCCTTAACATTTCTGTATATACTGCCTGGACCACTAATCACTCAGGTATCTGTATTTAATGTTCTTCTCACCTCAACTCTTCATCCCTTCGGACACATCCCTATCAACACTTCATGCTCAGCTCAGAAACTTCCTCATCTTACTGGGGTATGTAGAGACCCCATGTCTGTAGAGACCTCTTCAGTCTGTTGCCCGTTGTAGACCTGGGGTGTTTTAAGAGGTTTGTAGACTTTCAGGGTTATATTTTGGGAAGAGAAGCGCCATCCTTGAAGAGATGCCCTTGGAGCTAGTTACATGTTTCTGTCACAACCACCCTCATAATGGGTTGATCATTAGGCACCTGTGGTAGCCAAACTCTAGTTTTGTTCACTTTGAGTTATTTTCTCTTCCTGTTTGGGGAAATGCCTGTTTCCTTTGAGGGTAATAAATCAGATATTAATACATCGTTCACTCATACTCTGTGACTGATAATCATAATCTATGCTCATTTTTCTTAACTTGATCCTTGATACTTAACGTCAGCTGTTGAAATTCCAAGAAAAACCTCTGTCTCAACGAGTGTTCAGCACTGACTCTTGTGCCAGACACGGACTTTAAACACTCTATTTTGAAATTCAAGATTGAGCAATAAATTCTTTGTTCTCTGCTATGTTCATCCTCTCTCTCTGTAATGAAGGTCACCAATTCCACAGTTGTAAGGGACACAACAGGTATGGGAAGAAAATATCGGAAAGAATATTGCCCATGAAATATCTCTGCAACTTACAAATTCCACTAATTCTTTAAAAAAAAGCAACCAGTCATAAGCTAATATTTTCCAAAAGTTAGTTAAAAATTTGATTTTTGGTCTACATACCCAACTAGAGTATAAATTGAAGACAAATGCTATGTTAAGTTTATCTATATCTGAGGCTAATGCCTATCTCTTCAAGTTATTGTGAGTATTAAATGTGATCATGTAAATAGAGCACCCAGTAAATTTCTAGCACTTGGTAGGTCTCAATAAAGTGAGATCCTACTCTTCCTTTCATGTTGTTATGTTGTATTCTTCCACGGTGCTTAAAAGAGTTGGTTGGCAGTCAGAATCAGCAAAGTCGAATACTATTAACAATAAATGTAACAGCTGAAAACTATTGCTTTATCAGTCCACTATGGTGGATGTTTGCAACCTTTGCAGATACCTAAGAATATATAATATTCTGCATAAAAGAAGCCTACTTTATTCCAAAAACTGTCATTAAAAATGGGGATTGAAAAGCCTTTTCTAGAAATCACTACCAGGACAGGAATTGACTGGAATGTCACGGGAAGATATGCCTTTGGAGGGTTTGGATACCATGTTCCTGGTTTCTGGTAGTTGTGTCCAGTTAATCCTGACAATGCCAAACATGAGCTAATTTCATCTGCCAACTGATGTGCTGTTCAGCTATTAGATCATGCTTAGTTCTAGAGAGTTCCTTAGCTGGCTTAATATAAAATATGAGATACCAAAAATATATATAGCATATGATCTGCATAGAAATTTAGTCTCTTTGAATTCTGTTACTCTTACAAAGTTGTAAGGATTGAGAGGAAACACTTAAAATATAAGGTTTATAAAATACTATAATCACTTATTAATATTATTACTATTATTACATTAAGTAGTGATTAGGAAATATAGCTTATTTTTCTTAAGTATAGGAAATCTTAACCATACATAAAGTGGCTTACTTTTTACAAGATGAAGATCATAATGATTCATTGAAATAGGAAAATAACCCCCCAAAATCCTATAAAAACAATAGGATACAATCATTGATTGTTGATTCTGGATAGAATTTCAGAGGAAGATGCTGTGCCCAGCAGTTACAGAAGTTAATTAAATTTACTTTTTGAAATTGTCCAAAGACTTTCTCAAAATAAATAGGCAGAAACAAAAACAATGGTAATTAATGCAAAAAAATGGGATGTTTGGCTACTGTAGAACTTCCACTTTATCTACATTTTAGTTACATTTGTTTATACCAGTTTCTGATGCTGAGAAGATTTTATGCTGCCACTTCATGAAAAGGGAAGGAGGTAAGAAGCTATTTGGCTGAAGAGTGGTTTCTTCATAGATGTCAAGAGGAAAAAATTCTTGGCCCAGCAAACATAAGTCATATATGCTTTGAAATAAGGCCACATGATCCTTAAATAATCTTCCAAAAGAAAAACATAATAAAACACCAGCTTCTATGATGGATTTATCTGGGGACTTTTATAAATGTGATCTTAGTATTTTGACATTTTCGTCTGATTCCAGTTTTTCATAACCCCATATTGCAAGACAAATATTCTTTATTTTTCTATATTATCTGGAAATTCACAAGAATTCTAATCTGTGATTTGGGATTAATGATCAGGTGGGTACTTAACTACCCATTTCTTCATCCAATTAGTTTAAACAGGAATTAGATGAAGCAAGGAATAGCCATTTTTGTTCTTATTAATAAGGCATTAGCAAATTTATCACATCTAGCCCTAACTGGTTTGGTTCAGTGGATAAAGTGTCAGGCTGTGGACTCAAGGGTCCTGGGTTCAATTCCAGTCAAGGGCATATACCTTGGTTGCGGGCACATCCCCCGTAGGGAGTATGCAGGAGGCAGCTGATCAATGTTTCTCTCTCATTGATGTTTCTAACTCTCTATCCCTCTCCCTTCCTCTCTGTAAAAAATCAATAAAATATATTTAAAAAACTTATCACATCTACCTATACAATATTTGCTTAAGGCTACTTTGTAGTCTTACCCCAGTAAGAGAAATTCTCCTCCTCTCTATCAGTATTCTCATTACTCCTTTTATTTACTTCCTTCTCATTTACTTTTTCTCCTTCTTGCCCTGTAAAAACTTATCAAAATATGTTAATCTAATTATATTCCTTTTGTGCAAAGCATTATGTCAAGGGGTGGGGGTGGACTTAATTTAATCACTTTATAGTTGAGAGGGGAATAAACATAATTGCATTACTTATGCCAGATGCTATGATAGGGTAGTACAGGTTATCTTACCTCTCATATATTCTCTTTCCTCTTTTCCTCCCTCTCTCTCTTACACACACAAACACACATACATCAGCACATGTACACACACACACATACCAACAAACACACACCCAACTCATGCACACACACCAACACACACCTTCAGCCTGTAAAAAAAGCAGCAGATGTTCTAATTAAATGAAAGTTTTAACTAAAGTTAAATCTTTATACAGAATATGCTGATTTAAAAGAACATAAGATCTGAAAGGAATCAAAAATCAAAATTTCTGAGAGATTGTATTTTGTTCCTAAAAAAAGAATAAAAAGGAAAAGAGAGAGAGGAAAAGAGAGAGAGCAAGTTATTTTTTCTTTTGCTCAAAAAAGCTGACTTTTTGGGAATAATTGAATGCTTTCATAACTTTTGAACCTTTACATTACAAGTACCTAATGCTAACCAAATACTACTGCATTGATTTTAATCTAGAGAGAGAAATTGCCTAATTTGAGATCAGGAATAGATAATATGGCAGTTTTCTCCCTACTAAGATTTTGGCAAAAATATAGCTGAGCATTTAGGGGACACTGTAGAAATTTAAGGACCTACATTGAGAGTAGAAATGCCAACCACCTAACTTTTAGGTTAAACAATAAGAGTTAATATTTTCATTATCAGGAATCTATCTATACTAATATAAGGGTAATATGCTAATTAAACCAGGTCAATTGGCCATCTTCTGATGTCTGACTTCCTTCCAGACAAAGCCATGGTGGTGGGGGCCAAGGCAGAGGTAGTTAGGGGCAATCAGGCTGGCAGGGGAGGGCAATTGGGGGCGAGAGCAGGCCTGCAGGGGAGGGCAGTTGGCCACAAGATCAGGTGGCAGGGAAGGCCCATTGGGGTGATCAGACAGGCAAAGGCAGTTAGGGGCAATCAGGCAGGCAGGAAAAGGGGTGAGGGCAGTCAGGCAGGCAGAGGCAGTTAGGGACACTCAGGCAGGCAGGCAGGTGAGTGGTTAGGAGCCAGCAGTCCCAGATTGCAAGAGGGATTTCCGACTGCCCCATAGGAATTGGACCTAAACCAGCAGGCCGGCATCCCCAAGGGGTCCCCGATTGAGAGGGTGCAGGCTGGGCTGTGGAAATACGCCCCCCCCAACCCCATGCATGAATTTCATGCACCAGGCCACTAGTCTAATCTAATAAAAGAGTAATATGCAAATTAACCCTCACTCCATTACACCTAAGCCACGCTTACCAGCCAAGTCACACCCACCAGCCAATCAGAGTGATGATATGCAAATTAACCCAGCCAAGATGGTGGCCAGCAGCCACAGAGCTAGAGCAAACTGCCTGTCTTGGTGGGCTGTGGCCTCTGCTCAAGGCAACAAAGTTTCAATTATAAAAGATAAACCCCAGAAACCTGCTTTCAGTCAGCATTGCTGGGATCTTGGGTCAATGGGAGCTGTGGGCAGCCTGAAAACGGTCCTCAGTCCCTCACCCAGGCTGGCCACATCCCCATGGTGTGAGGGTCCCCACCGGGGGGCTTGGCCATCCTAAAAACAGCCATAAGCTCCTCACCCAGGCTTGCCAGGCACCCCAACAGGACTCCCCACCCTGAAGGGGCTCTGGCCACCCTGCAAACAGCCATCAGCCTCTCACCCAGGCTAGC
>PVJC01037810.1:0-17011 GCA_004026665.1 Murina feae
GAGGGTAGTAGAAAAATGGGAAGAATGATGATGGAACAGAAGTAGGAAATAAGGAGGAAAGAAAAGTTTATAAATGATAAGTCAGTAGGAAAAGTGTTACATAAAGGAGAAAAATTGTGTGAGAGGAAGAAGCCAATAAGGAAGTCAAATAAATTGTGTGTGAAGGCGATAAGATTAAAAAATAAAGCTAATAGGGGTGACCAGGCCGGCAGGGGAGGGCAGTTAGGGGGATCAGGCAGGCAGACAGGCAGAGTGGTTAGGGCAGGCAGGCAGGTTAGCAGTTAAGAACCAGAGGTCCTGGATTGTGAGAGTCCCCAAGAACTCCATATTGGAGAGGGTGCAGGTTGGGCTGAGGGACCGTCCCCCCCCCCCGCCCCGACCCTTCCCCCCCCTCCGTGCACGAATTTCGTGCACTGGGCCCCTAGTATTTATTATAAATCACAATATCACAGTTCCTCAAATAAACAGTGCCTGTGAGCCTGTGAATGCATGCTTCCTATTAACTAACACGATTCTGAGGTTCTCATTTATTTGTCCACTCCTCTATGTGAACAATTGGTTACTATTTCCCTTATATCTAATTGTAGGTGGTTCTCAAAAAGTTCTAGAAAAATAAAGAATAAAATTTGTTCATCTTTCAGCTATCTATAAATTAAAGTCCAAAATCAGCCTTCTTACTCATGAAATCTGCTTTTTCAGCTAAATCCTCATCACTTCATGGTGGTCAACTCCAGTCACTGGGCTGCATTTTAATGCTTCTATTGCTGATTCACACAAATGATAGTCATTGCAACTCTTGGTCAATATCCTAGAAGAAGATTTTGCAACCACCCACAGTAAATGAAGTGCCGTGTTCTCTTTCCATTAGAATGTAAGAAAATACACATTGTTTCTAATAAAGTAGATGTTGAAGCTCTCTCAGTGAAAATGCTTGTAGGAAGTACATTCCATAAAAACATTTTAGCTTTGGTTATAAAGGCATCTTAAGTGGAGTCTATGTGGACCAAAATGGCAACTATTCTTGAGTCTTCAAAAACTCCCTCTGGTCCTCAGCTGTAGGTTGAAATAGGCCTCTGGATGAACCAAACTTTCCCACAGGCCACGGATAATCCAGGGGGAAGCTCTCTGTGGGCTTTTGCGTTATCTGTGACTATGGTGTTTGATCTGATGCTTTTGGAGTCTCAATTGAATCCTCTCTGCACTCAGCCCTCCCTATAGCACCAATGGCATCTGAGGGCTCCCGATGCAGGGACGTGCTGAGCCCACATGTGGGACAGGCTGGAAGCATCATGGAGTTCATATCCCCTGAAGTCACCCTCAGCCAACAACAGAGAGGAGCTGAAGGGAAGTACCCTGGCTCCTCACTGCACCACTTGCAGTAGGACCACTTGCAGGTATGTTTTGCCCAGTCTCCTGGAGCTCCCAGCGGGTTAGACCCCTGTTGTCAGGGACAGTTCCTCTCCTCTCTGCCTCTAATGCCCATGGTTCCTGAGATTACCTCCCACATGCACTTCTTGCACAGCAAGCTGTGTCTCAAACTCAGCTTTGAACTAACATTGTGCTGCGTAAGAGCTGTATTTAACTTATTGGCACACCTTTGTGTATTGCAACCCATGTGATATCTCTCAGAGTAACCTGAGTCTCCTGGTCTACCTACCATTACAGGTGACTTAAATTCCATGTCAGTGAGTTAGGAAGACCTCAGAGTATATGTGCAGTCCAATCACTTCCATCACTGCTTCTGCTGGACTCTGGTCCAAGCCACCATCATCTCTACTGGATTGTTGCAGGAGCCTTCTGCTGGGCTCCCTGCTTACTCAACCCCTCAGCCCTGTATGGTCTAGTCCAGGAGTCACAACCTTTTTCTGTAAAGGGTCAGATAATAAATGTTGTAGCATGTAAACAGATACAGATAATTTACAAATAAAATTCAAATTTCACGCGCCACAAATATTTTTCTTCAGATATTAAAAAATATAAAGACTGTTCTTCTGCCTCAGGCTATATAAGAACAGATGGAGGACCGGGTTGGGTGCGCAGGTTTTCAGACCTCCCCTGATCTAAACATGTAGCAGCAGACAATTCTTGTAAACCTGCCAGGTTATCATCCTCAGGGGCCAGCCTACCCTTCGACTCTCATTTCCCTGTGCTTCTCAGAAGATGACCTTCGAGGCCTCTCCCCCTGCCTCGTCATGTTACCCAGCAAGGGCTCGATGCTTGCCCTGCATAAAAGCCCACGATGGCTTTGGCTACTGAGAAAAGAAAAAAAGCTTCTGTTATGAGGTTGACTGTCAAGGCTCGGGTGTGACTCCCTGATCTGGGACTCAGTGTGGAACTTTAAGGGGTTGCAGCAGGGATCTTCCTGGGCAACAGGTCCTCCCCATCTGAAAGGGTTCCGGCCATGTCCCGTCCTTCCTCCCGGGGGGAGTGCTTAGGGGTTCACACGTGGCTCGTTGAGTGGTGTTTCCAAGGTTTAAATTTGGTTCCAGTTCTTGTTAGGAACAGATGGGTCCGGTTTGCACTGTTCTGTTACTGTCACTTCTCTGCACCCACATGGAAGCAACCACACGACTCCTACCTCCGAGCCATAGTGCCTGCAGCCTGTTCTCTGAATCCCCATCTCCTAATGTCTGCCTGCATCCCTCCTCCCCCCGCGACTCTCCCCTCCAGGACTCCCTTCCTAGGGTGAGTCCTTCCCCAGACACCGCATTGAAACAAGCACAGCAACTCCTCCCTGGGCCACGTGCTTGCCCCTCCCGGCTCTGCTGGTCCCCATGGCACCCGCCACCTCCTCGCCTGCTGTGTGTTTCACCTGAGTGTTAGTATCTGACTCACTGCACTCCTCCCCCAAAACTAGAGTGGAAGTTTCACAAGCCTAGAGGTCTTTATGCCCTCACTTTCCAGAAAAGGTGTCTAATATGTAGCAGTAGGCACTTCATGAGGATCTTTGAATGAATGAATGAATGAATGAATGAATGAATGAATGAGTGACTAGTTCCCATTATTCTGTGGGTCTAGAGAAACAATGTGTAATATTCCATTCAGCCAACTTACTGTTGAGATTAAGACACATCTTAGACCTGAAGACTAAGACTGGCCATTTCCGATCAGCATTTCTTCCAGGCTCTGTGAGTCCCGGTGAGCAAGACAAACAAAAACACCCTCTCCTCATCGGTGTGTATTTGACTCAAGGAGCAGGACCGATCTTTCATACCCTCCTCTGTACAATATTATTATCTTCTTAACAATTATTTGTAATCCGTTTTCTTCATGTGTGCTTTAGTTCCAAAATAATACTTCAGAAAGAACAGTAAATTGCAATGTAAAGACGTGAAAATAAAATATTTATTATTAACTTAGTAAAATATTTCATGCATAAAGTAAAACGTGCACCCAATGAAGAGATATTCCTCGCAGTTTGTACTGTTTTAAATTTTAAACACAGAAAGTTCACGTGGTCACCTGGAATAACAAAATTAAAGTAACTTAAGTTCTGCTTCTTCATCTTCACAGCCTGCCGCTCACACCCAGGGAAGTGGAGCACCACAGGGCTGCACATGGCCTGCTCTCTCTAATCTAGCCCAGAGGCCTCCAGACCTACCCAGAGGCCTCCAGACCCACCCAGAGGCCTTCAGACCTGGAGATTTTGAAATGCCTAGAGCTGAGCCCACAGGTGCTGGAGGTTGACTGTGCTGGAGGGAGCGCTCCACAGTAAGTAACCTCATGCACAATTCTAGTTCAAGGTCATTAAAGGGGACGCTATAAAATGTGCTGATTTGAGCTTACCTCTATGTTACTAAAGCTCAACAGTCGCCACAGCAATTGGTTTAGAAAGACCAACGCAAGTTTTTTTCCAAGGAGGAATATTTTACCACTGACATTGCTTAGAATGCTAGCACATAGAAAAAGAAAAAGCCCCGACCGGTTTGGCTCAGTGGATAGAGCATCGGCCTGCAGACTCAAGGGTCTCAGGTTCGATTTTGGCCAAGGGCATGTACCTTGATTGTGGGCACATCCCCAGTGGGGAGTGTGCAGGAGGCAGCTGATCGATGTTTCTCTCTCATCGATGTTTCTAACTCTCTATCCCTCTCCTTTCCTCTCTGTGAAAAATAAATAAAATATATTTTAAGAAAAAAAGAAAAGAAAAAGCCAACCAGTCCTGGGGTGGACTTTCTGGCTGTTTTTAACTTCTCTCAAACAATCCATCCCGTCGAGCTTCGCATTGGACCCCTCCCCTGACCGGGATCAGCCCAAAACCTCAGCCTATTGGGCTGATACTCTAACCAGCTGAGGTTTTGATCAGTGTGTACCAACATGTTCTGTCTGTGTATGCCGTTATAATTGCATCTGGAGGTCAGGGTGTTAAGCCAGCACGTTGGGCGATGAAGGCGAGAGCACAGGGTGTCTGCTGAGCAAGTCACAGCATGGAGTGTGGGGTGAGGCAGTGCCAGGAGGTGGTGTTCACTAGAACACGCCCAGGGGGTGACTATATAAAGCAGCGCTGTCAGGCAGGGTGCAGCTCTACCCTAATGCCAACCTGGTAGGGTAGGCAGCCAAGAGAAGACTATATAGCTATGAAAAGTTAGTTTTCCAACTCTCTAAATTGTGTCCTTAAAACAAAGGCTGCTACCTGTCAACCCCCTGGATGTGCTCCCCCAATCATCCCTTCCCAGATGTGCTGTAGGCAGACCATGTGGGGCACTCTGCACATACTGTTTATAGTTCCTGCAAGGATCTTACAGGGGAGAACGCCAGCTCACATGGGGCATCTGGGGGCTGAATTCCGTTTAGGTAAGATTCCAAAGCCTCTGGTTCGCCTCCTTCCTGCTCCCCACACCTGTGTGAAGAGCTTTCTTGAGAAAAACATTCATGCTTTGGAATGAGCGGCCCACACAGGCAGATCTGCAGCTGCCCCGAGGGAAAGCATATTCTGACCCACAGAGCAGAGCGTCCGAGGAGCAAGGGCCAGCAGAGAAGGTGGTGAGACCCTCAGAGGCGAGAACGGAGGCAGCGGCTGGGTTCCTGCCCATCAGGATCACTCTCTCCCAGGAGGACTGGAGGGGTACCAGCCTGTCAGCCAAGCCCTCGGGATCAGTCAGGCCCCAGCTCCAGGTCCTACTGAGGCCGGCCTTGGAACAGGAAATGGAGGGGAGACGGAGGGCAACAGCGGGGAGGGGTAAGGGGAGGGGACGGGAGGAGACCACCTTTTGGATGTGGGCGGAGGAATCAGAGAGCCCCTGGGCGCTTGGGGCTAGATGGCAGCCTGGCCTGCCTGTGTCCTGAGGCAGCGCAAAGAGCAGATGCCGCTGGAGCAGAAGATGCAGAGTCGGAAGGGCTGGGTTGAAATCCAGTTCTGCTGTGGGGCCTCCAGCACGACCCTTAACCTCTCGGATGTTCTCGGCCGTGAGAGGGGTCTTGCCACCTGCAGGCTGACTTTGAGGCTTCCACAGATGTTTGCAGCTCATTAGCACGGGGCCTGCCTCTTGCCCGCAATCTGGACGGTAGCTGTTCTTTTCACTGCTACCATGACTCTTCTGCGTTGAAGACCTCTAAAGCCTGTTCTCTAATGCCCGTTATCCAAACACATCTCAGATCTTCAAATCTCTTCTGGATTCAGGGAATGGGAAATGATTTGTGCTCAGAGAACATTCTGGCAAGGTCCTTGGGAAGCTGTTGTCTTGGACAAGGCTGAGGTGGCTGAGGTCCTCCGTCTGTAAAACGGGTTTGATAACAGGACTACGTCTTGTACGGCAGCTGGGATTCAAGAGAATAATTTGAGTTTTAGCACAGTGCCTGGCCCATAGAAAATCCTTAAGAATGATAGCAAGTACCTTGATTCTTTTAATTAATTGCATCATCGTTACCGTAGTCTCTTTAAATTTTGGAACCTGAGGTCAGTTTTTGTTTTCCCAATTTTGTTACCAGAATTGCCTAGTTTTTGTTCACTCACTGGTTACCATTTCCCCTGAGATAACTTCGTTAGTTAATTAACACACGAGTCCTGAGGGTCCCTTGGCACTGGTCAGGGAGCTGCGCTGGTCCTCTGAGCCTCCTGGCCACCGGGAAGCGCAGGCCTGCTTTCCGTTCCCTTACATCCAGCAGAGACTTGAGGCAGCGGGTCTTCACTGGGGCTGGTTTTGCTCAGGCCACAGCTGGAGGCATTTTTGTTTGTCACAGTGAAGTGGGGGTGGCTACTAAGCACCCTAAAATGCACAGGACAGTCCCCACACCAAAGATGTGCCTCGCTCAAGTGTCCATAGTGCCCAGGCTGAGAAACCCTGGCCTCTGTCCTTCCTGCTCCCTGCGCCTGAGAAATGCTGGGGGCAGGCTCTGCTGACACTGATCTGTCGCACAGGCACTGTTTCTGAGAAAAGCAAGTTGTGGGGATTGCATAGCTATTTTTTCCCTTTGCAAAGAACAAAATCACAGAGCGCCGAGGACTGGGAGCGCTCCCTCCTTCCGACTGGGTGTCCCCCACTCTGGCTTCTGGGCCCTGGCTGGGGGTGGGGGGAGGAGGGCGAGCATCACCTCGGCTAAAGCAACCCTTTCCGTTGGAATCAGACTTTAAAAGATGCACAGAACATGAGCGCGGAGGACTGTTTGCCCAAGACGAGGGGGGGAAGGGATTGTGTTTGGTGGGCCGACGCTGCTGAACTTTCAACCCTTCTTGGCAATGTTTGCTGGTCAGAAAGAAAAGCCAGCTGTACTTGGACAGCACTTTACACAAACAGACAACACAGACTGTTATCTCCTAAATTGGAGGCTTTCTGCAATGTCTTCTCATGTGGGCACTGGGCTCAGCGGGAAGACCACCCACAGACAAGCACACTGCACCTCCCAGGGCGGGCCTGTAACCACCCACCACTCTCGCCACCTGTGCGGGGCGGGTTATCAGATGTGAAGGAGCCAGTTAATAACTGTTTATAAGCTATAAATGCAAGTGCTCATGGCAGGGAGCTGATGAACATTTTGGGGGCAAATTGTTTGTGTAGCCGACTGTCATTTGCACCCCTCTCAGCAGCTTGAGAGTATGTGTTTCAGGTTACAGGACGTGCGGAGGGCTGTTCGCAGCGAGGGTTCCTGTGTCTCGGTTCAGGCTGCAGGCAGTGACAGCAGCCCTGGACATTTTCAGCTTTCCTGGTCATCGGATCTTTTTGCTTAACTCTGTTTGGGGGTTAAAGGGTAATTCCAAAACTAGAACTCCCTAAAGTATTTCATGCGCTCTGGAGTCTCAGATCTCAATTTGGGGTTGCAATGCATGGACAGAGTCATTTTAAATGTGAATGGTTACAAGCCCCGTTAGTTTGGGTTGGTGTTTGTTTGTCTTTCCTGCTGAGAGAAAGTGAGGTCGGGAGGCTGCATTGAGACAATTGCAGGTCCGGAACTGAGCCTTCGGGGCTAGCACAAAAGCAGCATTTCAGGAAACAATATGGCTGCTCAAGAACCACCCGGGCTTCCTCTGATGGGCGGTTACTGGATTAAAAGACTAAAAAGAGAGTGTGGGAAATGGGCATTTAAATAACAACAGTGGCATCTGCTTTTCCACCTGAGATGTCTGGGAGGGGGACGAGCTCCCTGGCCCAGCTCCACTTCTGCTTCATCATCCCTGGGAAGCCAAGGCTGGCACCTGGGCATGAGCAGAAGTCTAAGCCACTAGTGCGGGACGTGGGGACGGCTAACTCCAGGCTGTGTTGGTGCCGAGGGGCGGGTGGGACACCAGGAGAGTGCCCACAGAGCCGGGCCCAGGCCTCTCTGCTCTTTCTGGGCTGTGGACACTTCAGCAAGTACCTTAACTTCTCTGACCCGTGTCCTGTTTGCCACCAGAAAGATTCCAGCTCAAGGTGCTGCTGGGAGCTCCTGCAGTTTCCCTGGGAACCGTCCTTGGGAATTCCTAACTGGGCTGAAGAAAAGACCTCTCATAGGCAAGGTCATGAGCCATTCAAGGGCATTGAGAATTGGCAGCAGTACCCCGGTGTGTGGTCAGGGGAGACAGGCATGAAGAACAGATGAGACCTGAGGAGACTGAACTTGATTTGGCCTCCAAGGGATGGTCAGGTTTGGGTGGGGACTGAAAGAGGGGGGATTCCCTGGCCAGAGGCACAATAGGATGTCCATGGAGGCTTTCAGAGCGACAGTTCATTGCCCCAAAGAAACTGCGAGCTGAGACTGGGAAGGTAGGTATGGCCACATTGCGAAGCACTGGTCAGTCTTCTCCTTGTAATGCCGCAGCAGGAAGGGCTGGAAGGCAGCGGTTGTTTAGGCAGGCGGGTCTTACAAAGAGGCCTGAAGCCAGAGGGAGAGAAGTAGGTGACAATGGAAGCATAAGGATGAGCAGCAACTCAAGGGCAGCTGGACCAGAGAGGAGGAGTCAAGGGACCCTTGAAAAGAATCCACTGAGCTCACTGAGGAGAATCAGCAAGACCAGGGATGGAGGCGGGCCTGAGCCTGAGTGGCTGAAGAGGGGAAATGCCTTCCACAGAAACTGGCAAATTCTGAAGAAGGAAAAGAGACCTTTTCCCCTGTATTTTGAATTTGGGGGGCAAAGCCACTCCCCGCCCCCCATGACTTTTTGGGATATTGATGATTTTAAGCTGGTCATTTTTAAGAAAACAAAAGACTCTAGAAGAGCCGTTTACCTCCCCCTTAGCTGTCTAAAGGAATTCAAATAGAAAAACCTGCTTAAGTGGAGCTATCACCGTAGCATCACGTGAACTAGGTGTGGCAGGCAGGCAGGAGCCTCGCAATGTCCATTTGCTGGACTCCCCTCTGTGGCCCTTGTTTCTGGGGGGCCCATTAAGCCCAGTGAGAATTTGTTTACCATGTTTGCTCCTTGTCATCTACCTGTGAATTGCCTTCCTGCCCTTTGGCATCCAAACCACTACCCCTATTTCTTTTTAGCTCCAAGTGGCCTATACCCCTCAACTCACCTATCTGTCCTCGGGTCTCACAATCTGATGGAGCCCTTGTATGCACATACATGAGAAATGCGGTTACTTTTTCTGTTCATCTGTCGTATGTGGATGTGATTATTAGACCAGCCAGAAGAACTTAGAAGGGTCGAAGGAAAGTTATTTTCCTTCCCCCACATATCCAAGTAGAAATACCCAGAGAGCAGTTGGAAATGTAGAAGTGGAGTTTGAAAGGATGTCTTTGCTTTTCTATATCCCTGATTAGGTTGCTCCCACATCCAGGGTAGCAGTGATGGCCTGGAAGAGAGTATCCAATACAGGCATACATCAGAGATAGTGCAGGTTCCGTTCCAGACCACAAAGCAAATATCACAATAACATGAGTCACATGAATTATTTTGTTTTCCCAATGTATATGAAAGTTATGTTTACACTCTACTCTTTATTCAGTTGTAAGCCTATAAGCTATAAGTTATAACGCTTTATAGCAATAGCATTGTCTTAAAAATGTACACACCTTAATTTAAAAATACTTTATTGCTGAAAATGCTAATCATCATCCGAGCTTCAGTGAGTTGTAACCTTTTTGCTGATGGAGGGTCTTGTCTTGATGTTGATGGCTACTGACTGGTCAGGTTGTGGTTTCTAAAGGTTGGAGTAACTGTGACGATTTCTTAAAATAAGACAACAAAAAAGTTTGCCACATCGATTAACTCATGAATGATTTCTCTGTAATATGTGATGCTGTATGTTAGTATTTTACTCATGGAAGAATTTCTTTCAAAATTGAAGTAAATCCTCTCAAACACTGCCGCCACTTTGTTATCTAAGCTTATGTGACAATCTAAATTCTGGTTCTCACTGTAACAATTTTCATAGCATCTTTACCAGAAGTAGTTTCCATCTCAAGAAACCACTTTTTTTTGCTCATCCATAACAAGCAACTTGTCATCCATTGAAGTTTGATCCTGAGATTATAGCAATTCAGTCACATCCGCAGGGTTCACTGCTAATTCTAGTTCTCTTGCTATTTCCACCACATCTGCAGTTACTTCCTCCAAGTGAATCTTGAACCTCTCAAAGTCATCTGTAGAAGTTGAAACCAACTTCTTCCAAATTCTTCTTAATATCAATAGTTTGACCTCTTCCCATGAATCATAAATGTTCTTAATGGCATCTAGAATGGTGAATCCATTCCAGAAGACATTCAATTTTACTTGCCCAGATTCATCAGAGGAATCACTATTTATGGCAGCTATAGACTTATAAAATGTATTTCTTTAATAATAAGACTTGAAAGCCAAAATTACTCTCTGATCCATGGGCTGCAGAATGGGTGCTGTGATAGCAGGCATGAAAACAATATAATCTCATTTATACATCTCCATCCGAGCTCTTGGCTGAGCAGGTGCATCGCCCATGAGCAGTACTATTTTGAAAGCAGCAGTTCTCAAGAGAGGGCGTAACATTTGCAATAGACCATGTTGTAAGCAGATGTGCTATTATCCGGGCTTTATTGTTCCATTTATAGAGCACAGGTGTTATCAGGAAGGAGGCCCTCATTCCCACCTGTTGCTTGTGGGAGTGGGCTTCTTGTGATATCCTGAGAAAAGGAATTTTCTGAGACTCGCACAGGAAGATTAGATATTGTAGAAAGCTTTATTTCTGTGGAATCAAACCCCTGAGTTTCCAAGGTCCCATTTCCCTTGTACCCCCAAGGAGAAAATGTAGGCTCAGCAGAGCTAGAATCAAAGCCAGTGTCCAGAATTTTTGCTTCATATTGGAGCAGTGGCCAGTCCAGCATCGGGTTAGCTTAGCTTGTGTTCCCTCCCAGCTGCAGTTCATCAGTCCACTGCATGTGGGATCTGCAGGGTCACATGGCTTGGAGGGAACACAGGCAGGAGCAAAGCCAAAGGAACCAGAGAGCTGAGAGCCAGGCGAGTGAAGTCCTTTGTTTAAGCAAACTCCAATTGCCCTGCCTACTGTAGCCAATCCATGGTTACCCAGGCTTGACTGACAGGCATTTTCCCTGTATCACCCCAACTCATTGAGCATGTGCCCATCTTCCCCTGTGTTGGATCCCTTCGCTCAGTGACCTGCAGGAAATGGGCTGGTGGTTCCCTGCGGAGTGTGAAATTGCATCTTCCTGGTGAAGCTGCCCAAATGACATGCCTATAATGTCTGACTTCTCTCTTTGCTCCTTTCCTATTATTAATAACTAGCTAATTACAATGGTAGCACAGGCAGAATATATTTAGTATAATTCTGAAGGACCCTAGGATTTTTGGAATAGTAAATAAGCACTGGCTTCAACTGAAAGTCACCAGCTTCATTAGCCCCTAAGAATAGAGTCAGCCTGTCCTTTTGTTACCTGAAGAGATAGGTTCTTCCACAATGTCACAGGAAATGAATTTCAAACACATGTGTAGCAGAATTTGAGTGACAGTGGCAACATTTAGCACCTGGCAATGGCTTCTGCCTTGATGAGGTGCTTCCTCAGCAGGTCTAGCAGCGGAAGCTGGTCAACATTGTTGATCTGTCTCCAGAGACACCGTGATAAATGTCTCATTCATGACCAGGTGGTTCAGCTCTGCCTCACTGCAGAAGAAGTCTAGCTTTTGGGGCCACAAGCCCACACTTGTGCCCACCAGGCCCAGAAGAATGAGGGCCCAGAACAGCAATGTCATTACCCACAGCACATGAGGCTCTGGTAGACAGTATTGTCTCTGTTCCTGGCTGTGCTCTGCCCCATGCAACTGTCAAAAAGCCTTTGTTAAGCTTTGCTATATCTCCTTGGGCATGGTAGAGAGCAGGTTTTCTTTCAAACTATCCAATCTCTCTCCTGGCTTTTCCCAAGGTTATGTCCTTATCCTATCTGATCTTTCCCCCAGATTTTGCCAGGTTTGTCTCCTCCCTTTAGTCACCATTTTGGCTCCCAGTGGAAGACTAGCCCCTGTGCCATCTTCTCCCTCCCCTGTTAGTGGGGCTGACACCTGGGTGACTGTAAAGCTCAATCAGGCTTAATTAGAATCTGCTGCTGATTGGCTTGCTCCCTCCCTTTTGGCTGATATCTAACTAATTGCCTACTACAACACATTGAGGTTTTGAAGCAAGACACTTCTTTCCTCCATCTATGGAAGTCCCAGATGGCATCTTCTTCCAGTGTGCAGCTGTTTCATCTACACTGAAACGCTGTTGTCCAGTGAAGCCACCTTCATGAATCATCTTGGCTAGAGCTGGATAACTTGCTGTAGCGTCTACATCAGCACTTGCTGCTTCACCTTGCACGTTGATGTTATGGAGACCAGCTTCTTTCCTTAAACCATACGAGCCAATCTCTACTAGCTCCATCTTTTCTTCTGCAGCTTCCTCCCCTCAGTCTTCACAGAATTGAAGAGAATTAGTCCTTATTCAGATTAGGCTTTGGTTTAAGAAAATGTTGTGCCTCGTTTGAGATTTTTCCAAACCACTAAAACTTTCTCCATATCAGCGACAAGGCTGTTTCACTTTCTTGTCATTTGTGTGTTCATTGCAGTAGCACTTTTAGTTTCCTTCAAGAACTTTGCCTGTGCATTCACAACTTGGTTAACCTGTTTGGCACAAAAAGCTGTTGAAGAATAAAAAAAAAATTGTTTTTCTTCCCACCTTCTAAGTTCTTCTAGCAGGGTTAGTAAACAAATTAGCAGATTATTAACAAGAAAAAATAAAAATTTAATACATATTCATAGGAAATTCACAAGAGCTTCAATGTCCCAAAGACAGTGAGACAACATTGGGTATGAAAGACATTTTTGGACAAAGGAGAAAGGTGGAGGGGTGATGCAGGTATCAGATTTCAGAAGTGAGAATAGGCAATTTCCAGGTAGTCCAGGGAGAATGGAACACACATGACAGGAAAATCCACAGGGAGCATCTAGCTAAGAGGCTTAAAGCCCTCTTATTTACCGTACTTAATTCATATCAGGCTAAGGGGAACATCCAAAAATGTCCTTCCTGAAGCAGGTTTCTCTGTCTGAATCTCTTGGGAAGGAAAGGAGGAAGGTTGAAGTTTCTTTCTGAGTCTTATTTCTTAATAAACAACTTAAAAGCAATATCCCCACCAGATAGCTTCAGGGGGGCAAAATTTTGGTCCCCTCCAAGGTCTACCTTTTGCCTATCTGTATTTTCAATGTGCCTCTCTCACTAAGCTTAGTCATTTCTAGCTTATTTAACGAGATGTGTGACTCTTCCTTTCACTTGAACACTTAGAGGACACTATAGAATTACTAGTTGGCCTAATTATTTATTTTATTTTTTATAATAATGAATTGGTCTAATTTAAATATTGTGTGTCAGGAAATAGGGAGGTCTGAGGACAGGGAGGGAGATGAAGGAATGGCAGTTCTGTGGAATGGTCAGAACACACAAAATTATTAAGATGGCTGACTTATGTGAGCATGATTCATAGTGCCTCAAAACAATTACAATGGTAACATCAAAGATCACCGATTGCAGATCACCATAGAAAATATAATAATAATGAAAATGTTTGAAATATTGTAAGAATTACCAAAATGTGACCCAGAGAGGTGAAATAGGCAAATGGTGTTGGAAAAATTGTGCCAATAAACTTGTTTGATGAAGGGTTGCCTTAAAACTGCAATTTGTGAAAAACCCAATATCTGTTAAGTGTAATAAATCAAAGCACAATAAAATGAGGTATGCCTCTATATTGAGCAACAGCTTTATCATGATCCACTGGCTATCATTTTCTGAAGATATACCCTTCTCAGGCCACAGCCCTGCAAAAGTGGGATTATGATTATTGATTGGTATGCCCATTTTCAGAAACTGAAGTTTAGAGAAGTTAAGAAATTTACCGGTATCTAACGCCACACAGCCTGTACATGGCTGGGTGGGATTCAAACTGAGGTCTGGATGATGCAAAAGGCCATGCCTTTCCCCTTCGTCTTCACATCCTCTCTTCACTCTTTTAAAAATATTTTTTTTATTGATTTCAGAAAGGAAGGGAGAGAGAGAGAGAGAGAGAGAGAGAGAGACATTAATGATGAGGGAGAATCATTGATCAGCTGCCTCCTGCATGATCCACACTGGGGACTGAGCCCGCAACCCGGGCATGTGCCCTGACCAGGAATTGAACTGTGACTTCCTGGTTCATAAGTTGATGCTCAACTACTGAGCCACGCTGGCTGGACCGCTCTTGACTTCTTAATGTAGGAATTCTCTCGGAGAAAGCCTTTGCTTCTTTACAAATGGTACAAGGCCTTGAGCACAGCAGCCACTTTTTGATACATATTAAATATTAATCTTTCTGCTACCAAATTGCTTTCAAAGAAATATCAGAATTTTATTAGCTTACTACTTAAAAAAAAGAACAAAAAGTCTTGATCTTTTTTATTTAAAGGCATATAGACTAGAGACATTGAATTAATTACTGTTGTTTACTAAGTTAAAAATTATGGTTTTGTGTGTTGGTTTTTGGTGAAACAAGGGATTTCTGAAATGCAGATGAGATGATATAAATTTATTCCTTGTCTTTGTAAGGGAGAAACAACTTTACCCTCAAGTTCTTCTGGCTTGTCTAATAATCAAATAGACACAAGGCAGATTAATTGGCAAGTGAAAAATAACCCAATTTAATCCTTACGTATGTATGGGAACCCCACACACAGGAGCTGCAGAGATCCCATACGCAGTGAAGGGTCAGAGCAGAAAGGGAGCTGGGTACAGAGGACATCCTCAGCTAGGGGTGAGGGAGGTACCTCGGGGCTTCAAAGGGCCATGTGGATGATGAGGAAAGCGGAACTTGAGGAAACAGAAGTTTGCCCTGCACTGTAGACAGGTCAAAAACCAGCGACCTCTGCCTAGCCAGTGTGGCTCAGTTGGTTGAGCATCATCCCATGCCCCAGAGTGACTGGTTCAATTCCCAGTAGAGGGTAGGCAGGAGGTAGCTGATAGATGTTTCTATCTCTCTCTTACTTTCTCTGAAACAAACATATACATTTTTAAAAAGCAGTTATCTCTGATAATTTCTTTAAAAAGATTTTTAAAAATACGTTTTTATTTATTTCAGAGAGAGGAAGAGATAAAAACATCAATGATGAGAGAGAATCATTGGTCAGCTGCCTCCTGCATGCCCCCTACTGGGGATTGAGCTCACAACCCAGGCATGTGCCCTGACCAGGAATCTCCTGGTTTGTAGGTTTACACTCAACCACTGAGCCACACCGACATGGGCTGATAATCTCTTAGGCGCAAGGCCTCTAATTCAAATGTGTCTAGGTAAATGGGGGGGGGGGGGCAGTAGAGGGATGGGGTTGGGGGCGGGCACAAGTTTCTCTTGAGTCTGAGGCTAAAGTTGCCTTTAGCTCAAAACAACCTGCATTTGTTCAACCTCCACCTCTTTAAGTATTTACCTAGAAGTTTCTTTGCTAGAATTCTTTGACAAAATTAATTTTCTAAAAGTGAAACTTATATGCCTCTCTTCCAGATAGCTCTCAGCCAAATCCATCCATATGCAAGTTATAATCGATTTACATATTTGGGGAGGAAAGCACACAGATGATGCAAGGCCTTGCAGTAACTACAAATTAGAATTGAAGATTAGTATTTCCCAGATTAGTATTTACCGTTTCTACTCTGAAAGTCCTGCCAGAGCCCAGTTACCTCCCATATAGTTTCAGGGGGAAATGAAACCAGAAACCCAGCTATGGTGACTTTTATGGGCGGTGAAGTTTTTGCCAAATTTGGGTTCTGAAAGGAATTTCCCTCCAGGGCCTTTTGGCAAGAACCTGGCATTTTTTTTCAACTCTCACCTGGAGCACTTAGCTGGGATCCTCTATTGTATAATCAGTTTGCCCCAACCCTTCCTGCCCTCGTTAATTTTGATCAAGGAAAAATGGTCTTGACATGAAAGAGAAGATAGCATATGAGAGTATGTTACCATCTGCCTTTGCTACTGACTAGATGTTCCTTCTTCCATAACCACTTGGCAGGCGAGAAAGGGGCGGTCTTCATTGGTTTACTAGGGAATTCGCATTTTCTGTCAAGTAGCTTTGCTCTTTTACCCAAGGAATTTCTGCCCGTGGGTTGCCCATTGGTGGCTCGGTGAAGCCGATGTTTCTGTATGAAAGATCTTTTAGCTTCAGGAGCCCAACATAAAAATCAGCATGTGCACAGAGTTCTAAAGCAAATGAAGTTTAGCTGGAAAGAAATGGAAAGGCATTACTTTTCTATCTTGTTTTATTTCACTTTTAAATCGAAATGCTAGAATGATGAAAGTCTTAATATGTCCAGTACAGACAGGGCTTTATGCCTCTGAGGGCCAGGAAGAAAAAAAAAAGAAAAAGAAAGAGAAAAATGTTGGCTTGAATTTTGCATCCCAGGGAGATAGTTGCAGAACCACTTAATCTGTAAGAAGTCCTGTAAGAAGTCCTGGGCACCGTTTCTTAGACTAAAAAAAAGTTAATTGATTTAGTTGAAAGCCACTTTTTAATCCTCTATCCCAGAATGATGGCAAAACCGAAAAACTGAGCATGTGCAGGCCAACATCCCCACACTGCCCTCTGGTGGTGGCCTGCCTCTTGACATCTTTGCATTGATACCAGGGGTCCAGCTGCTGGAAACTTTTGGGGTGGCCACCAAGGTCACGGCAAATATTTTACAGTTTTGTCTCTTTGTGGGCACCTCACCTTTATCACAAGCCTGGCTTTCGGTCGTGTCCCACTGGCCTCCTGGCTACCTTGGGGCAGGACTGGGCCATCTTCATCTTGTGCCCCAGTGCCCACGCTTAGTAGGTACCAGTGCTGTTGAATTTGTGTCAAATGTGTAAAGAAAGGGATGCCTTACTAGATTATAGCTGAGTGATTGCCTCCACCTCCTCCAAAATGAGGGAGCTATACAGGTTTCAGGTTGTATTAACCAGGAACCCACAGAACTCAGCTGGCGTGAGGGCACCTGCATATTGGGGCCCACTTTAGATTCAGCTCCGTGACTGTGGACTGGCAGGTGTTGCTGACATCTCTACCCATCACCTCCATGCTGCAGTGACTGAGCCAGCAGGGCCCCCCCACACACCCCATCACCTCCATGCTGCAGTGACT
>PVJC01037811.1:0-17034 GCA_004026665.1 Murina feae
AACTGGGTGGAGGGGAACTATGGGGGTTAAAAAAAGAAGGAACATCTATAATAATCTAAACAATAAAGATTTATTTAAAAAAAAGAAAATGTAAATTAAAACCAAAATAAAACGCCATTATTTACCAAAAAAAAAAAAAAAGAATTGGGCTATGGCCCTAACCGGTTTGGCTCAGTGGATAGAGCATCAACCTGTGGACTCAAGGATCCCAGGTTCAATTCCAGTCAAGGGCATATACCTTGGTTGTGGGCACATCCCTGGTGGGGAGTGTGCAGGAGGCAGCTGATCGATGTTTCTCTTTCATCGATGTTTGTAACTCTCTATCCCGCTCCCTTCCTCTCTGTACAAAATCAATTTAAATATATTTTTTTAAAAAGAATTGGGCTATGTTTCTTCAATAAAATCATTTTTATGAGCTGATGCTTCCCCTGATGGAGTAAATGTATCAACTAGTACAAGTTAATACTAGGATATTAAATTAAAATGTAAATGTGCTTAGCTGAGATACAAAAGGCTATCATCTATGTTTAGGCCTGCTTGCATTATGCATACATTCATAAGTATATAGATTTAAATATAGTTTATGAGAATGAAACTATGGCTTCATTATTAATTAAGCAGTATGTGACAAGGCAACCATTCTGACATTTATGAGAAAATTAAATTTCCAACATAGAAAGCATAAGTCACAGTTGGGTGCATCCAATCCCCAAGGATGTGATTATCTAATGATAAACCATGTTTTCTGCAGCTGCATGATTGCAGTTACAGGGGAAAAATGTTTATTATAAGTAAGATTGTGTTCTTTTTTGTAAGGAGAATAGATGAAGTTGGTTGCTCAGAATATCAAACAGATGTTTAAACCAAATTGTGCATCTTCAATGGATTAATTCTTGCTATTTAAACTGGACTGCTTCTGAAAGCAGATATAGGCTATATGAGGAAAATGTAAATACATCTCAAGCAAATTGTGCACCACTGTAAAATAAGAAACAGCAAGTAAAGGTACAGATGTAGGCAGTTTTGAGCTTTCTAGCTTCATTTTGTATGTACATATAAACAAAAGCTCTTGAGGATAATACTGACTCAGGATGATTTCAGAAATTTTTCCATTAGCGGGACTATTCTGCTATAGTCCCATCATCAGTAAGAGGACTTGAGAGGACTGGTTAGGACTAGGCACCAACCTTTTCTTTTCTTTCTTTCTTTTTTACATAGTTCAGAGTAAATATGTTATCTAGAAAATATATTTCATGTATAAATTATACCTTAAATCTTTAAAAATTAAATTTATTGGGGTGACATTAGTTAATAATAGTATATAGGTTTCAACTGTACAGCTCTCTGATAATGGATCAAAGACCTAAATATAAGGCCTGAAACAATAAATTGCATAGAAGAAAACATAGGTAACTGAACTTATGGAGCTTGGTTTCAGAAAGGATTTTATGAATTTGACCCCAAGGAGACCTAGCTGGTAAGCACCATAGAGGCAGAACTGCAACAAGTCCCTCTTCAACACCATGCCACACTTTTTCAGGCTCATACACATACAGACGCCTGGTGGTAAATACACATTGCAGGTGCTATGCACTTGACTTACTAAAAGGACAGTAAGAAAAATGTCAAGCTCGTCAGATACTTTATGCATGAGTGTACTTGGTGCTGAAACTACAAATTGTGTGTCAAAAAGATGCTTAGCTTTGGCCTCTGCTTTAGTTCTTATTTTATTCTGACTTGTGTTTCACTTATTTACATGGTTGTCTTTCCCTCTGAATTTTAAACTCCTTGAGAGCAGAGACTGTGTCTTTGTAACTCTTATAAGACAAAGTTACATTGATTGAAAAACAGCAAGTGCCTCCAGTTTCTTCTTATTTAATTATGAATCAAGGAATGGATTAGGATCTAAATGTCTGATGTTGAACTCATTCCTCCACATTGTGGTAATATCCTATTGTACTAAACTGTGCTTCCGGCTATTTCTTTTAAGTGGCAAATATTCAGATCTCACAGGCAAAGATGGTCCCCTGAAATTTACTTATTTGACCTGCTAAAATATTCCATGATTAAAGGAAAATTATTATTTTTCTTCTTTTTTTATTTTTTGAGCCTAGCTCTTTGTTGGGTAAATTCCTTTAAAAAAAATAGCCCCAGATGTTTTGGCTCAGTGGCTAGAGCATCAGCCTGCAGACTGAAGTGTCCCAGGTTTGATTCCAGTCAAGGCCACATACCAGTTGGGGCTTGATCCCTGGCCCTGGCCTGCGGGAGGCAACCAATCAATGTGTCTCTCACACCAATGTTTGTCTCTGTCTCTCCCCCTCCTTTCCACTCTCTCTAAAAAATATCAATGAAAAAATATCCTTGGTGAAGATTTTAAAAACAGTTTTAAATAATAATAAAGGTGTAGGAAGATATTTAGCTTTGTTCCCAGTTTACGTGTAGAGACAATATAATAGTAAGTGGTGGGGCATTCAGACTTTGGTGCCAGACAAATGTGGGTTCAAATGCCACCTTTATCACTTAAGAGCTTTGTGACCTCAGGTAAGTTTTTTAGCCATGCTAAGTCTCATATCTAAGTTAGAGCTATCAGCAACTCTGTCAGGGTGCTGTGAGCATCCAATAAAATAATATACCCAAAGAATTTCCCACAGCTTGGCATTCATTCACACAGGTGTCCAATTCTGAGGACACAGTGATGAATCAGGTGGAAGACACTTACTTAAAGAAAATAATTACTACACATGGAGTTTTGAAAGAACCAATTAAGCTACTGAGACAGACATAATGGGTGAAGTATGCATTTCATCCTAAGGAAAATGCAAATCTATGAAAGATTTTTAAGCAGAGACTCATTCAAATCTAATTTACATTATTAAAAGTTCTCACCCTAGCTGGTTTGGCTCAGTGGACAGAGCATCAGTCTACAGACTGAAGGGTCCTGGATTCATTTCCAGTCAAGGACATGTACCTTGGTTGCAGGCTCTATCCCCGGCCCTGGTCAGGGCCCATGCAATAGGCAGCCAATTGATGTGTCTCTCTCACATTGATGTTTCTCCTTCTCTCTCTCTCCTCCCTTCCATTCTCACTAAATTTCAACGGAAAAATATTCTCTGGTGAGGATTAACAGCAACAACAAATTATCTGGGGTTACTGTCTGGGTCCTGGATTGCAGAAAGGTAAGAGTAGAAGCAGGGAACGAGTTAGAAAGATATTGCAATAGGCCAGAAGACAGAAGATAATTGATTTGAATAGGCTGGTAGCAGTAGGGATAGAGATGAACAGATAGAACTATTATATATTTTGGACATAGAAACAATAGAATAAAATATAAATATAAAAGAAGACTCCTAGATTTCTGATTGGAGCAATTAGTAGGTGGGGATGACATTTACTGTGATGAGTAGAAGTATACAAGCTAAAAAGTTAGACATGCTAACTTTGAGTTGCCAATGATACATCTCAGTGGGAAAATCATACAGTTGGCTACATGAACATTAAAACCAGGTATTTGCTAGAGATTCATACTTAGAAGTAATAAACAGAAATTGTTGTAAGGGAAGTGTTAACTAGCTAGCTTAATTAGGAAGGTTTAGGAAATAAGAAGAGTCCATGGGAGAGGAATACATAGATGGAGACTTGAAGACCCCAGCGTACTTATCTTACTTGAACAGAGGATGGAGAAATGCCACAGGAAGAGGGGGTCCAGGCAAATGGAAACATTTCTGGCCTGAGTAATTAAAACAGCCATAAACCAAGGACAACAGTATCTCTGGCCTGAGCAGCCAGGAGATCAAAGGCAACTCCAACCAGCAAGATAAAGGGGAGAGAATGGGGAGCACCACATGGGCTTTGAGCTTTGAAACTAATATAAGGTGACCAGATTTTAACATTAGTAAAGCGGGACACGATTGACCGCTTGGCCACCGAAAACCGTATATTCCCTTCCCGTTCTCCTGCTGTTCCCTAGTTTGTCGTGCATTCTTTCCAAAAATTGGGAATTTTTAAAACACCGCGGGACGCGGGACAAATTGTTAAAAATCGGGGCCTGTCCAGCCAAAAGCGAGACATCTGGTCACCTTAATTACTAATACCATGTAGCAGAATGATCAATGAGGAAAACATGGGGTTCTTAAATTAAGGAAAGGGACCAATAAGAAAGGGTCAGATTCAAACAAAGAACTGCAGCATATATAAACTGGAGACAGAGGGACACAAGGCGGGATTTTTTTTCCCCATTAGAGAGCGAGAGCAAGAGAGCGAGAGAGCGAGATCAACAGAGCAGGCTTTTCCCATTTAAGGGACCCCCTTGCCCATATGGGGTTTGTATCTGCTTCCAAACAACTTCTACATTTTTTATTAAAGAAGCCTTTTGGTCTGTGAGTTTATTCTTCAAACTTCATGAAAATAAGAACCCACGGGAAGAAAAGTCTGCACCCCAAACCCCACATTTCAGTAACAGAAGGTCTCGTCTTCTTCCCTCATATTTCCATATTTAAACTTCAGCCTGGCTGGAGTTTCTCGGTGACAGGAGGTCATGGTTCGATTCCCTGTCGGGGCACATGCCAAAGTTGCAGGCTTGATTCCCATTAGGGGGCTCTCCCTCTCTGAAATCAATCAATCAATATATGTGTGTGTGTGTGTTTGTGTGTGTGTGTGTATTGATTTCAGAGAGGAAGGGAAAGGGAAAGAGATAGAAACATCAATGAGAGAGAATCATTGATTGACTGTCTCCTGCACTGCATTCCCCACAATGGGGATGGAGTCCTAAACCTGAGTATGTGCCCTTGACTGGAAATGAACCTAGGACCCTTCAGTCTGCAGGCCAATGCTTTATCCACTCAACCAAACCAGTTAGGGCAAAACATATATATTTTTAAAAAGAAAGTCCCTTAATGTATGAGTTACAACAGTTTTATTCCACAGTGAGAGATAATGACTAAACTACTTAGATACCTGAAAAAGGTAATGGCATTCATACAAAGACATAACTAATAATATATGGTCTCTGCAGTAGGTTATAACAAATATTTCTAGTAGAAAAGAAGGCAGGCAGGGAGGCAGGTTGGCAGATCCAACCAAGAAAGCTTAAAGTTTATGACTGGACTTTGTATTTTCTGTAAACAAGAGCTATACAAACACTGACTTTTATGACTTTCTAAAACACTAGAGCATTGAGTTCCACATAGTCTGTTCTTCCTGGAAGATCCCCAGTTGGCAGGGATGAGCCTTCTCTGGATGGAATCGATTATTAGATGACTGAGCTGAAAGAATTTATAGTATAACACTCAAAAGCTAGAGGCTTACTGGGAATCAAACTCAGTTGCGTGGTAGCTATGAAGAGACTTAGAATATGAAACTATTTAAGGAAAGAGGAATAATCTATGCTATTAACTTTCTCCCTAGAGTCAAGTAGACACATATGGAACCTTAACCAAATTAAAGTTTGTTCTTCTTCAGAAACAATGACATAACTATAAGATTTTATGCCTAAATGACCACTTTACACTGTAGTTAGAAGAACATATCACATATTCTTAGTCTTCTCTATGGCAGAAATGGTACATCAAGTACTTTGAATCCCTAAGACTTGGTCTCCAGGGGAGTGTGAGATGTCTACATGATTGTTACAAATTCTTTGTTGGAGAATCTTAACATTGGTGAAGGGAGTTCAAGATGTACCACAGCTTTTTTATTCACTATCTACTGATGGGTACTTGGGCTGTTTCCAGATCTTAGCTACTGTAGATTGTGCTGCTATGAACATAGGGGTGCATGTGTTCTTTCTGATTGGTGTTTTGGGTCTCTTAAGATACATTCCTAGAAGTGGGGTCACTGGGTCAAATGGCAGTTTTTAATTTTGAGGAAACTCCATACTGTTTTCCACAGTGGCTGCACCAGTCTGCATTCCCACCAGCAGTGTACTAGGGTTCCCTTTTCTCCCCACCTTCACCTGCACTTGTCATTTGTTGATTAATTGATGATAGCCATTCTGAAAGGTGTGAGGTGATGCCTCATTGCTGTTTTAATTTGCATTTCTCTGATTATTAGTGACTTTGAACATTTCTTCATATGTCTCTTGGCCATCTGTATGTCCCCTTTGGAGAATTGTCTATTTAGGTTCTTTGCCCATTTTTTAAGTGGATTATTTTCCTTTTATTGAGTTGTATTTTGTCCCTGGGACCTCCCCTAAAGTCTCCACCCTTAAAACCCTTAGGATGGAGGAACCAGAGCATTCTCCCTCCTGGGAACATGAAGGTGTCTTTTCCTTTCCCTTTCCTTTTTCCTCTCCCTCAGGCACCTTACCATTGGCTGCCTCACTCCCAAGCTCCAAGGGCCTTTCCTTCACCTCTGTAACTTGTTTCCTAAGCCCATTTATTCTAGGAATTCCTTTTTTCTACCTCTGTAATTTACCTAATAAATGTTCTCCTACAATTTGAGTCTTGCTCTGAATTCTTTCCTAGCCAGAACCCAAGTACCCAGGTTCCTGAACCCAGGTTTGGTCTGACTCCACCAGTCGGAAATCTGGTGCCATTCTACCACCTACAACATAACCACAAAACAAATACTTTCACCTGGCTGCTTTGACAGAGATGGATTTTGTTTGTGCTTTTCATTATTAACTTTGAGCTCTTTTTATTATCATGTCAAGTAGTCAACGAGCATTTCATCCTATTTCTGAACAAAGCCCCTCTGCTGACTCTTACCCTGTTCTTGATCCTCACCCAGACCCTAAGTACACAATTAATATACCAGGTTGTGGGAAAGGAAGAAATTTTTATCTATCCATCTAGGTTCTTTCAGCTGGTCTAATAATTAAGTCACATGATAAAGTATAACAAAAGAAAATAACCAACTTTAATTATACTGTGTATGTACATATGGGAACCACACACATTTGAGAGAGTAAGAGATCCCACATACGTAAGAGGTTCAGTGGCAGAAAGGGAAAATTTAGTATATATATGGCATTGTGAGCTAAGAATGAAGCACCTTGGGGCTTCAGAGAGGAGAAAGGTAATTTGCAAATCAATAAGAACAGATGTTCAATAATCAGAAGTTTTCCCTGCCCTATAAATAGGGCATATATATTATTTCTGGGAATTAAACTTCTTTTTAAAAATATATTTTCTTTATTGATTTCAGAGAGAAAGGGAGAGGGAGAGACATAGAAACATCATTGATGAGAGAAAATCATTGGTTGGCTGCCTCTTACACACTGGGGATCAAGCCCAAAACCTGGGCATGTGCCCTGATGAGGAATTAAACTGTGGCCTCCTGGTTCATAGGTCAATGCCCAACCACTGAACCACACCAGCCAGGCTGGGAATTGCTATTCTTATTAGGCAAGGCCTCTAATGTAAATTCTTAAGGGAAAGGTAAAAGTTTCATCCACAGGATCTGGATTGCATTTAGCTCAAAATAATTCACATGCCAAGGTAGCACATTTTGGGAGGCCTGCTCTGAACTCCTTCAGAGTTTTACTCTTGCTCAATTCCCACTTTTAGAAGCTTCTTTAATTTTCCATTCTCAGAATGTTTTGTTTTTAGTTGTCAACAAATGTGTTGGCTCAAGGTGTGTAATATCTTCCATGATTTTATTTTATTCAAACAGAAAATATCAAAGAATACAAATATCTGAAACCCACTCTTAGAAACTGTAGGTGTGAAGGATAATGTTTATGGGCAGAAAGCTCTGTCTGATGCCTCTGCAAATAATAAATCCAAACAATTCCAAAATGGCCACTGTTAGACATGTTAGTTTTGCTTTTTATGCCACCTCTGAGCTACAGACAATGGAATCGTCTATAATTTGGCCCATATATTCAAATAGCTTTACTACTAACAACTGAAACCACTTTGCTAAATTATTTCCATAGCAGCTCAATTTCATAGGAGATGAAGTGTCTAGCAGGAAATTAATTGAATACAATATAGAGTGCATGATTCTTAAATATTGCACACAATTCTGCCAGGGTATATGCAGACTAAAAAATTACTGTATTATTCCTCTCAAGGTCTCAAGGTTAAAGAATATCAAAATGCAGTGATAAGTATGAGAAGTGGATAAACTAGATTTAAAACACTAGGTGCTGATGTTTCTCTTCCTTTTTTCAGTTCTGAATATATATTCTTTATGTATTTTTAATTGATTTCAGAGATGAAGAGAGAGGGAGAGAAAAATAGAAACATCAATGATGAGAGAGAATCATTTATTGGCTGCTTCCTACATGCCCCCCACTAGGGATCTAGCCTGCAACTCGGGTATATGCCCTGACCGGGAATTGAACCATGACTTACTGAGGCACACTAGCTGGGCTCTCTTGATATCCTTATTTTTTCACTTTTCTAGTGTTTAAATATTATTATATTTAACAAAAATATATATCCATGGTGAATATGAAATTAAAAAGATGCCTGTTTTTCTGCTACTATTTAAGAGGAAATTCTCTGTTTACAAAAAAAACTGTAATTCAAAGTCCTACAGAAATAATCTTAGTAGAAATAGAAAGTAGTGAAAGTATTAACTCTGACCAAGATTACAGATACTAAAAATGTAAACATTTAATTTAATTCAGTTTAAAAAACAATGCTTAACATCTTCTATACATGAAAGATATGTTTCTATGTTGATTTTTAAAGGAAACTGAGACTACACAATGAAAAGATCATGAGTTTTAGAAATAGAGAGGTAGTACCAAGTTCAAATCCCATCCTCACTATTCCACCAACTGAAAACTGTTTGCCTGCTTTGAGGTTTAGTTCCTTCTTTAATAAAACTGAGGGGAAAATATCAATTACCTCGGTTGTTGTGAGGATAAAAAAGAGTGTGCCCTGGCCAGTGTTTCTCAGTAAGTTAGAACATGAGCTGTACACTGAAGAGTCATGGGTTCAATTTCATGTCAAGGGCACAGACTGGGTTGCGGTTTCCCTCTCCATCCCTCATCCCAACTCCCAGCACCTGTGGGAGGCAACCAGTGGATGTGTTTCTTTTACATCCAATGTTTCTCTCTCTTTCTCTCTCTCTCTCTTTCTCTATCTCCCTCCCTCCTTCCCTCCCTTCCTTCTTCTCACTGTCTCTGAAGAGCAATAGAAAAAAATATCTTCTGGTGGGATTAACAAAACAAAAAAAGAGTATAAGTTATAAATTATTATCTGTAAGTACAATTTGACACAGTTTTTTTTTATTATTTTGACTGTTTTTATTTTTTGTTGTGTGGGAGTTTTTTTAATTTTATATTAGACTAGTGGCCCAGTGCACGAAATTCGTGCACATTAAAAGGGGATTAATTGGAGGAAATATTTTAATATTGCTATTTGCCCTTTCTCTATAATGGAAGTGTCAGAGATTAAAGAAAATTAGTAAAATGTATATGAAAATCTTCCTCCTGTCAGAGTCTGGGGTACACCATGGAACCCAGAGTCAAGTCTTCAACCACCCACTTGCACCTCAAAATCACTCGAGACCCAAACCTAGACAGCCCCACTTCATTGGGCTAGATCCAGACCCAGCCGGTCCCACCCTATCAAGCCCTGCCAGGTCGGGGGGTGCAGCCTCAGGTCCCCTGGGTGCCAGGGCATGGGGGCATGGCCTGAGGTCCCCCATCAAGCCCTGCTGAGCAGAGGGAGTGGCCTGTGATCCCCAGCCTGGCGCCGGGGCATCTTTAAATGGAATATCCTATTTAGACTGGGCTACCAATTTCCACTGTAATATATCTACTTCCATTAACATATATCATTTTTAAGCTCCCACTTTAATTATTGGATTAATGCCTTGATGTGCACTAGCCTGAATATGAAGGTGCTTGGCCTCAGAAGAAGTCAAATAATGACTGAATCAAAATATATATTACAAACATGCTGAGCTAGACATCAAGTAGATCATTCATATTATGACAAATAAGATGATGCTACATTTGTTTGCTTTTCTAAATATCCATTTTAGGAGTAACCTGTACAATTTTTTAAATCAAAGTTTGTGGGTTATCTGGCGATAAAGATTGTACCATTCTAGGGAAGGTGGAGGAGAAGGGCATTCTAGAATAGGAGTCATTCTTAAAGGTCTTATTGCAGTTCCTCATTTGCCCTCTTTTATATAAATATAATGTCTTCATTTCCTTGCCTCTTCCCAAACTGCTTTTCTGGAATGCAAACTGATTTTAAGATTGAGTTTCAATTTAAAAACTCTAAATTGGAAGTTAACACAAATAGAAACTAACACTTGAAAGATGCCTGGGCACCCTGTTGAACAGCTATTGAAGCAAGGTTGGCAAGGCAATTTGGTATGCTGCTCCTTCCCAGCAGTGTCTCACTGCTGGAGTTGCTGGGTTCAGCAAGACTTTGTTGACGTCTAGTCCACAGTCAGCTTTTGTTCCCTTTAAAAAGCTAATTTAGGGATTTTATTTTTTATAGCAATCTAGTTGTATAGTCTCCAGTACCTACTGGTGTTTCAGACAGTGAGGATGAGGCAAGAATTCAAAACATTGCTTTCATTCTGAAGCCTGCTACTGGTCTGTATGTTCTTCATCAAGAGTACTTTATTTCTGCCCTATCTGGTTTGGCTCAGTGGATAGAGTATCAGCCTGCAGACTGAGGGGACCTGGGTTCATTTCTGGTCAAGGTCACATCCACTGATTGCAGGCTTGATCCCTAGTAGGGGGTGTACAGGAGGCAACGGATCGATGATTCTCTCTCATCATTGATGTTTTTAATTGATGTTTCTATCTCTCTCTCTTCCTCTTCAAGTCAATAAAAAAAAGAGTATTTCTGTTAGGAGACAGAGTGTGTGGATAACAAGAAGAGTAAGAGTGACAGAGAGAAATAGATGAGGTGAGATGAAATAGATGAGATGTTCATTTGAAGGCCTGGGAAAGAATTCAGAGAATAAAACTCTAAACAAAAAAATTTAGTGGCCCCCAATTTGTTGACATCTCCCTATATTCACAACTTTTGCCCTTCCTCTCTTATACTGACTCTGACCTGAGCCATGTGACTTGTTTTGGTCCTTGAGGGATTTGAAAGATGTTTATGGACTAAGACTCTTCCTTCCCTTGGAAACTGCTGCCCTGTGAATAAGTCCAGACCAGTCAGCTAGAAGATTAGAAACACATATCTGAGTTGTCTCTATCCCCATGGCTGACAACCAACCAACCCTGGAAGCAGGACCATATGGCTGACCTGCATCTGAATGCAGATGTATTAGGGAGTCCAGCTAAGACCCCCCCTCCCAAATATTTACTCACACAAAAGAACAAATACTACAGGATCTGGGTTATATGATTGATGAATCTAAGAATCTAATTCATAGAAGCAGAAAGTCGAATGTAGTTATCAGGGGCTGGGCAGGGGGAAGAAATGGAAAGGTGTTAATCGAAGGGTATAAAGTTTCAGTTATACAAGGTAAATAAACCCTAGAGATCTATTGTGCAGTACAGAGTTTCTAGTTAACAATACTGTGTTATATATTTTAAAATTTGCTGAGAGTACATCTTAAGTGTTCTTATCATAAAAATAAATGAATAATTTCTTTTTAAATAAAGTGGGTGGTAGGAAAAAAAATTACCCAGCTCAGTCTTGCCTGGATCATGAATCAAACTAGTGATTGTTGTCTTAAGCACAGAATCATGAGTCAAACCAATGATTGTTGTCTTAAGCCACTAAGTTTTGGATGTTTTGTTACTTAGCAATAACTAATACAAGCACATTTGAGTTTTGTTTCTTACTAGTAAATGTCAGATAAATGCAGGTTGTTAATATTCTGAGTCTGTGCCCTCAAGGGTGGCAGTGGCCGGGAGGGCAGGTGGTCAATCCGGGGGAAAAAGGAGACATATGTAATACTTTAAACAATTTGTAAAATTTTTAAAATAAAGAAGTATTCTGAGTCTGTAGTAGATGTATTCAAAAGAAAAAAATCAATTCTATTCATAATAGCAAGTAAAAGTTATTGTCATCTATTTTCATTTCTCTGAGAACTTTTAGTATCTTAGTATCTTAAATGTTATAAGTATCAAATCTACAGTTTTACCCTGAAATAATTTATGAAAAACGCTTAGCACAATGACTGGAATATATAAGTATCTCAGACAACAGTAGCTTTTTGTTGTTTTTTTTTAAGGAAAACACTGAAGGATAATAATATAATAATTGGACAACTCAAAAATTAACGGTTAATGCCACATCTAGGGAAAGATTTTCAAATGTAAAGTTACATTTGAAAGAAACCATGTTGTAATTTTTCTAGCTCTCTAGCATGTGTAGTCAATGAGAGAGCCACTGAAAAAGATAATTTAAATGAATGTAGAGGAAAAGCACATTTGCTTTTCATGTCTATGTGAATTCCTTTTCTCTCCTTTGTAGTCCCAAACCACAAATCCTTCCTGTACAGCCTTCTTCTTAGCTAAAGATGGCATGTAAGCCCCAACTGCCTGATCTGTCCTCTGGCCCCATGTTCTTACAGAACCCCCATATGAACATGCATAATAAATCTGGTTATTTTCTCATCTTAATCTGTCTCATGTCAATTTGATTTATTAGACCCATCAGAAGAACTTAGAAATGTAGAAGGAAAGTTATTTTTCTTCCCCTACAATATTCATATGGATAAACAAGTGAACATATACATATACCTGTATATACATTAACATATCTATGCATAACATACATAGACTTCAAAACATACATATTTGCATATAAACACATACATATTTATTGCTTTCATATAAGTATGTACCTATTCATGTAATATGTAGAGACACTTTCCTGCATCATTATAAAATCTTAAATGGAGGATAGTAACATAGAGTTGCTAAGAGCAAAACAAATAAAACTCCCTCCTTAGCTCAAGATGACATATAAGCCTTAACTGCCCCATCTGTCATTGTGTCTCATATTCTTAGAGAACCCCCGTATGCACATATGTAATATTTTGGTCATTTTCTCCTGTTAATTGGCCTCCTGTTTATTGGGTTATTACTACAGCCAGAAGAATTTAGAAAGTTTAAAAGAAAATTGTTATTACACTCCCACAAGTGAAAGGTTTATTTTCAGAGTGTGAGGGAAATGTTCTAAAACTATATAGTTGTGACAGGTTCACAACTCTGTGAATACACTAAAAACTACTAAAGTGTTCACTTTAAAAGAGTCTCCCAGCCGGTGTGGCTCAGTGGTTGAGTATCAACCTTTGAACCAAGAGGTCAGGGTTTGATTCCCAGTTCGGGCACATGCCCAGGTTGTGGGCTTGATCCCCAGTGTGAGGCTTTAAGAAGGCAGCTAATCGATGATTCTCTCTTATCATTGATGTTTCTATCTTTCCCACTCTCCTTTCCTCTCTGAAATCAATAAAAAATTATTTAAAAAAAAACTAAAAGGGTCAATTGTATGGCATGTCGTCCATATCTCAATAAAGGGTTATTAAAAGTTACCACTCCTATTATTTGCAAAGATTAAGAAAAAAAGCCAGAGAGAGGTTAAATAACTTATTCCAAATCACTCAGTGGAAGAACCAGGATTCAAGTCCAGGTATTCTCGGTCCAGACTCCTTGCTCTTAGATAATTGGTTACGTTTTACTTTTTTAATCTCAGTAGTTTGCACCACCATCCACCTTGTTGCTCAATCCAGATATGTGAATATCCCCCTCAACTCCTTAATCCTCACAACTCACATAGCTAATCAATCATAATCTATTCATGACTCTGTCCATTCCTTTCCGTCTCTATTGTATGTCCTCTAATGTACCATCAAATTATTCCTTGGTCATGGCAGCATCCTCCTAGAAGCAATCCCAGCTTCTTCCTGGACTCTCTCTAATCCATCACTTGCATCAAACTCAAGCAATAGTTCTAAAATGCAAACCTGTCCCTAGCGGACTGGAGGGTCCCAGGTTGGATTGTCAAGGGCACATGCCCAGGTTACAGGCTCGATCCCCAGTAAGAGACATGCAGGAAGCAGCCCATCAATGATTCTCTCTCATCATTGATGTTTCTCTCTCTCTCTCTCTCTCTCTCTCTCTCTCTCTCTCTCTCTCTCTCTCTCTCTTTCCCTCTCCCTAGGTATATTTTAAAAAATAAAATAAAATAAATAAAATAAAATAAAATAAAATAAAATAAAATAAAATAAAATAAAATAAAATTCAAACCTCATCTTGTCTCTTCCTTTCATAACACCCTTCAGAAGTTATATCCCACCCTAAGGAAAATGGTACTTCTTTATTGTAGTTTCAGGCCATGTGTGACTGTATCTTAATGAAGAAAAGAGCCATAGAAGGATATGAAGTCCTGAACCAACAAAAGAGAAATATGACTATTTCCTGAATAAAACATGGTTATTTATTTTTGTATGAGGTGTTTTGATTTTTCATGAAAAACTATTTAGCTAGCATGTAGTTAAGCGAGTAATTTCACTAAACAAGAATATATTTAAAAATAATTATTTACCTAATTTATGGCCCTTAAAATCCCTACCATCTCTTATACATTTGCTTTAAGTAAGGCTCAGACCCAGTCAGGAAAAAATGGCTTGTCTATATACTTTTTGAACTTGGGAATGTGTTCTTAATTATCTCCTTTGATGTGGCCTCCAAATATCCTTATTCTAGAGAATTCACAGTTCAAACAGGAAAACTCCAGAAAGTGAGGTAGAATATCAAGTGAACTTAAAATTTGATTACTATTTGTTACAAAAACAAAAGCAAATGTTCACTGAGTTCGGAACCCTACTGTCTAAGGCAACACCTGGCACATAGTAGGTACTCAAAATTTCTTTGTCAAATGAATGATTATTATTTTTCAGGTGCTGTTCTACTTACTTTACACTATCTCCCAACTCTTATAATGATAGGAATTGTCAGCTGATTTTGCAGATGTGAGGAATAAAGTTCAGAGAAATGTGAACTTTCCCATGTGACAGAGCTGGAATTAAGTCCAGTGTGTAGGAGCTCCTCTTTGTTTCCTTCATAGCTTCAGATCACTACCTACAACAGTTCTTGATTCAGACGCTCAATTGACTGTTAATTTATGATCAATTATTCTCTCCATGGGAGCATTATCCATGCCAGTTTTTGAACTCATTGCTACTGTGACCAGACTATGATCTGTGTTTCAACCACTTCTGTAATTCCTTTGAGTTCGTTACAGTATGCATAGTGTCACTCATACCCTAGACCCATAACATCCAATACTGTTGCTGTTAGCCATATGTTCTGTAGATTTTAAGACTTAGCAATAAAAAGAATGTAATATAATCTGGTATTTTTATGTTGATTGTATGTTGAAACAATGATATTTTAGATATACTCAATTAAATTGAATATATTACTAAAACTAATTGCACCTGTTAATTTCTGCCATTGAAAATGACTACTGGAAAATTTTAAATTACATATGTGGTTCACATTTGTGGCTTTACATTCTCTTTCCATTGGATAGAGCTGGCCTAAGCTGATCCCTGTACTATTAAAAAAAAAAACTTTTCTTACTGCAAAAATATATGTACAAAAACTGCACAAAATATAAACATTTTATTAACTTTAATAAATGTTATTAATAGTTATAAATGGAGCATCTGTGTAACTGCGACCTAGATCAAGAAATAAAGTATTTCTAGAATTCAGAAAAAAATACCATGTGCCCCTACTTAGTCAAAGCATTTGCCTCTCCTCTAAAGGTAGTTTGTTGTTGTTATTGAGGTCATAGTCTTGCTTTTACTTACAGTTTAACAACCTATATAGGTAATCATAGCAGTATGGTTTCGTTTTATCTATTTTGTACCTTTATGTAACTGAAATCAAACTGTATGTATCTTTTAGGTTTCTTCTTCACATGTTTTTAAGATCCATTCAAGATAGAGCATGTATCTATACATTTTTGTGATTACAAAATATCCTACTATGTAACTATACCATATATTTCATACTTTTTTGTTGTTATAATAGACATGAGCTGCTTTTGGAGATATTATTTTTTACAATTACAAGCAGTGCAACTATGAACATTTTTTGTACATGAATACTGAAGCATATGTGCATATGATTCTTTAAGTATATACATAGGAAGTGAATTGATAGATCATATACTAGATGTAAAATTTCCCTAAGTTGTAATAGGCAAAATATGCTCCCATTAGTAAAGGTTAAGTGTCTTCATTACTTATTATCCTTGCCAACACTTAATATCATTATACATTTTATTTTTTGCCATTTTACCAGTAGAGGGTGTACTAATATATGTACTGGTATTTCTTTGTGGTTTCATTTAATCTTTCTCTAATCACCAATGAAGTTTAGAAGGTTTTAATATATTTAACAGTTAGTTAAATTTCCTCTTTCTGAAGTACGTATTAAATCTTTCGTTCACTTTCTAACAACTGTTGACATATATTTTGATCATTCTACAAGACCACCAAAACTGCACTCAATTTAACATCTGTTCTTCCAGACTGGGGAGTGGTCTCACTACTGAAGCATTATTTGAGAGCCAAGTTTAAATTTCTGGGACCTCACCTTTCATTTATTGTGGCCTGGTAATTCTTCACTACCTTATTAGCTCTTAAATGTTTTTAAGAGCTTTTATTTTAAATTTATTCTTACTATTTTTACTTGTCCTCACTTAGAAGATTGGTCTAATTTATTATCCCAACATTCAAAAAAATCCAGTATTTCTACAGGACTTTGCTGTCTGGGATTTCATGTGTACATTAATCATTCCCTGTAAAAACTCACTACGTGGAATTCTGCTTCTGCCTAAAAAGGAATAACTGCTATTGGAATTACTCTCTCAACATAAACAATTAGAAAACTGGGGAAAATCCTATCTAATAAAAGAGTAATATGCAAATTGACCATCACAAGATGGCTTCCCCCATGTGGTCAAAGATGGCTGCCACAAGATGGCCAGCAAGGGAGGGCAGTTGGGAGGGACCCAGGCCTGCAGGGGAGGGCAGTTGGGAAGGATCCAGGTCTGCAGGGGAGGGCAGTTTGGGGGGGACCCAGGCTTTCAGGGGAGGATAGTTGGGAGGGACCCAGGCCTGCAGGGGAGGGCAGTT
>PVJC01037812.1:0-17053 GCA_004026665.1 Murina feae
CCTCCTTGCTTTCATAGAACATTCCTTCTAAAATATCTGTCACCTAGTCGGTGCTCAATAAATGCTGGAAATCCTACCATTTTTCAAAGCTTTTAATGGAACCCCTAGAAGAAAGAATAGAAAGACGGAAGTCCCTGAGCAGGACATAGTTTATGTTCATCTGTCATAGAAGGGGAGTTAAGTAACTTTCAAACGATCACATCTTCTGAACAATTTCTCTGAAAAAATTTTATATAATATGAATATGTCACCCCATATTGCCTTGTTTTCTAGTTATTTGTGTGTGTTTTAACTCTCTTATTAAATGTCCTCTTGAATTCAGTCACCATGTTCTATCTATTGGTATATACTACTAAGTACCTTTCACTTAAGAATAATTGTGGGGAAAAAAGATTAAGAAACAGAGACTCTACTGCAATAGGACTCAGGGACGTGTCTGAGATTTAAAAAGAATGGCTAGAAAATAAAATCTAGTGTGCTAAATAACCCTCTAATACATTAGGTTTGAAATAATTTTCTTTGTTAACCTTCTCACTAGTATGAGCATTGACCCAAAAAATCAATTGAAGGTCACATTTAAAACATTTTTTTAAGTGATAACTTTAAAATGACACAACCATCAAACTAAGCAAAGAGAAATACAATTGCAATTAATATTAAAAAGTACCAAATACCAGTTCTCTTTTACAGTTATTAAAGAGAGAGGAAGAGAGAAATGTGATTAAAAGATGAGAGAGAGGGAGGGTAAGAGGAGCGACAATGGGAATGGAGGAAGGAGAAATGAGTAGGAATGCAAGCAACTAAGAGTAGTGAAGAAAGAAAGAGGACCCGTGGGATGTAGTGAGAGGTAGATGTAGGAGATTTTTTTATTTGTTATGACCTTTATTGAGGTATAAGTCATATGCCCTTTTAAAGTTCACAACTCAACGTGTTTTAGTATATTCATAGGGTTATGCAAACACCATCACTATTTATTTTCATAAAAAAGTAATAAAATAGAAACCACATAGCTGTCACCCTCCCTTTACCTTGACATCCCAATAGCCCTAGATAATCACTATTCTACTGCCTGTCTCTATAGGGTTGTCAATTTTGAAATTTCCAATAAATGAAATCATATAGCATGTAGCCTTTTGGGCTTGTTTCTTTTCACTTAATATAATGTTTTCAAGGTTCATCCATACCATAGTATCCATTAAAACTTCATGGTTAGTGCCAAATATGATTTCATTGTATGAATAGGACACATTTTATTTATCTACTAGAGGCCCGATGCATGAAATTCGTGCAAGAGGAGGCCTTCCTTCCCCCGGCTGCTGGCACTGGCTTTCCTCCGGCACCTGGAACCTTGCAGCCTGGCTTCATCTAGAAGGTCGTCCAGAAGGATGTCCAGTCTAATTAGCATATTACACTTTTATTATTATAGATTCATTAGTTTATAACACATGGATTATTTTCACTTTTTGGGTATTATGAATAATTTTGCCATAGACATTCACACACAAGTTTTTGTGTGGACATACATTATCATTTCTTTTTTTTTTAAATAAATCTTTATTGTTTAGATTATTATAGATGTTCCTTTTTTGTAAAAACCCCATAGCTCCCTCCACCTGGTTCCCCACTCCACCCCGTGCCCTTACCCCCACCACTGTGTTCGTCCATAGATGTAAGATTTTTGTCCAGTCTCTTCCCATACTCCTCACACCCCTTTCCCCCTGAGAATTGTCAGTCCATTTCCTTTCTATGCCCTTACTTCTATTCACCAGTTTATTCTGTTCATCAGATATTTCTATTGACTTAATTGTTATATCCATTGGTTGATAGGTATTTGTTGTCCATAATTTTTATCTTTACCTGTTTCTTCTTTCTCTTCTTAAAGAATGCCCTTTAACATTTCAAATAATCCTGGGTTGGTGGTGATGAACTCCTTTAGCTTTTTCTTGTCTGTGAAGCTCTTTATCTGACCTTTAATTCTGAATGATAGTTTTGCTGGGTAAAGTAACCTTGGTTGTAGGTTCTTGCTATTCATTACTTTGAATATTTCTTGCTACTCCCTTCCTGGCCTGCCTGGTTTCTTTTGAGAAATCAGCTGACAGTCGTATGGGTACTCCCTTGTAGATAATTAACTGTTTCTTTTTTCTTGCTGCTTTTAAGACTCTCTTTTTGTCTTTTGCCCTTGGCATTTTAATTATGATGTGTCTTGGTGTGGTCCTCCTTGGGTTCCTTTTGTTTGGAATTCTCTATGCTTCCTGAACTTGTAAGTCCATTTCTTTCACCAGGTATAGGAAGTTTTCTGTCATTATTTCTTCAAATAGGTTTTCAATATCTTGCTCTCTCTCTTCTTCTGGCACCCCTGTAATTCTGATGCTGGTACACTTGAAGTTGTCCCAGAGGCTCCTTACACTATCTTCATATTTTTGTATTCTTTTTTCTCGCTTTTCTGGTTGCCTGTTTTTTGCTTCCTGGTATTTCATATCTTTGACTTGATTCTTGCAATCCTCTAGTCTGCTGTTGGATCTCTGTATATTATTTTTTATTTCAGTCAGTGTTTGCTTAATTTCTGATTGGTCCTTTTCCATTTTTTTGGTATTCTCCGTAAGTTCCTTGAAGGTCTCACTTAGTTCCTTGGAGGTTCGTAGAAGATTCTTGAGTAGCTTTATAACTGTGGTTTTGAACTCTATATCCAGTCGTTTGCTTTACTCCGTTTCTGTCATTTGTGATCTGTTTCTTTGTCTCTGCATTTTGGCTGCTTCCCTGCATTGATAGAGTGGTGTTTTCTGTCCCAGCTGCAGTCTGTTAATTTGGCTGCAGGCAGGCAGGTGCACAGCTTGGGGCAGGGTCTCAGAGTCACTTGGGATGGGTCTCAGAGTCACTGGGGAGGGGTCTCAGAGTCACTGGGGTGGAGCAACCTGTGATGGATGCCCCTCAGCCAGCTCCGCGCGGCGTTATTCCATGCCCTGGCATCTGCGTCCCTGAGACCCGGAGTCTTGGAGCTCCGCGTCTGTGATCACTGCGTACTGCTCTGCTAGAATGCCACTGTCATCTTCCACCCATTGCCAGACTGCCCGTAAAGCATTCAGTGTGACCCCGGAGCTTGTAAACCCTTCCATCCTTTCGTGCTGCCAACTCTGCCACCCTTTCGCGCTCGTCCATACCTCTCTGTTTTGGCACTGCGACCTTCTACTCAGTCTCAATGCATTCCTTCTCTTGCCTTCTAGTTGTAAAGCTTCCACTCCCTTGGTTTTGGAGTATGGCTTTTTAGGTTTATTGTTGTATTTTTTAATGTTTGTGGGAGGCTGCGCATTCAGGTATATACCTTATGCCACCATCTTGGTTCTTCCATTACCATTTTTTTTGGCCGTAGATTTAGGAGTGGAATTGCTCAATCAAGTGGCAGTTCTATGATTAACCATTTGAGAAACTGTCAAACTGCTTTTCAAAGTGACTTCATCATATTTCATCATCAACAGTGTATGAGAGTTCAATTTCTCCACATCATTGCCACATTTATCATCTGTCTTTTTGATGATAGCCATTCTTGTGGGTGTGAAGTGGTATCTCATTGTGTTTTTTATTTATAATTTCTTAATGACTAAAGATATTGAGTATCTTATCCTGTGCTTGGTGGCCATTTATACATCTTTTAAAAATTTTTATCTTTATTTATTTATTTATTTATTTATTTATTTATTTATTTAATATATTTTATTGATTTTTTACAGAGAGGAAGGGAGAGAGATAGAAACCCAGAAATATTGATGAGAGAAGCATCGATCAGCTGCCTCCTGTACACCTCCCACTGGGGATGTGTCTGCAACCAAGGTACATGCCCTGAACTGGAATCAAACCTGGGACCCCCCAGTTCCCAGGCTGATGCTCTATCCAGTGATCCAAACCGGCCAGGGCTTTTGTCTTTATTTTTGAAAGTATTACATATGTCCCCTTTTTTCTCTTTTGATCTCCTCCACTCAGCACCTGCCCCCTCCCCCTCCTTCAGCATACTGTTGTCTGTGCCCATGGGTTATGCATATATGCCTATAAGTTCTTTGGTGAATCTCTTCCTTTCCCCACCTCCTCAATTCCCTCTGAGACTCATCAGTCTGTTCCATGCTTCCATGTTTCTGTATCTATTTTGCTTGTCAGTTTATTTTGTTCATTAGATTACTCATATAAGTGAGATCATGGAATACTTGTCTTTCTCTGACTAGCTTATTTTGCTTAGCATAATACTCTCCAGGTCCCTCCACGCCGTCTCAAAGGGTAAGAGATCCTTATTTTTTATAATTGTATAGTATTTTATTGTGTAAATGTACCATCTCCTGATGGGCACTTGGGCTGTTTTCAGATTTTAGCTGTTGTAAATAGTGCTTCTATGAACACAGGGGTGCATGTATTCTTTTTGATTGGTGTTTTGAGATTCTTAGTATATATTTCTAGAAAATGGGATCATTTATACATTTTTATAGAAATATCTATTCAGGTATTTTATACAATTTTAAGTTGGGTTATTTATCTTTTTATGTTCAGTTTGCATAAGCTCTTCATATATTCTGGATGTAAGTATAAGACACTTATCAGATGTATGATTTATAAGTATTTTCTACTTTTTCATGGGCTGTTTTTTTTTGTTTTGTTTTGTTTTTTTACAGTTTACAGTATCCTTTGGAGCATAAAATATTATAGTTTCAATATAGTTTAGGTTTGTATTTTTATTTATATTTATAACTAGAGGCCCATTGCAGGAAGATTCCTGCAAGAATAGGGCTTCCTTGGCCTATTCCTGCAAGAATAAGGCTTCCTGAGATGGAGCGAAGCAGAGAAGGGAGCCCACAGACTTCACTCCCTTCTCTGTTGCCTCTCTCCTTCCTGTCTCCACTGCCTCGCTCCCTCTCATCTCTGCCACCTTGACTCCCTTCCTTCTCTGCCACTTTGCTCCCTCCTGTCTCCGCTGCCTTGCTCCCTCCCTTCTCCACTGTCTCCCCTGCCTCGGCTCTGTTCCCTTCTCCGCCACTTCGCTTTCTTCTGCAGCACTTGGCTTCCTCATATGCTGTCTTCAGTCTTCGCTTTGCACCTGTGTATGCAAATTAACTGCCATATTTCTTGAGTTAATTTGCATATTGCTCTGATTGGCTGTTGGGCATAGCAGAATGACACCAATTTGCATGTTACTCTTTTATAGGTCTAGATGTTGTGTGAACTTTTGGTGCTGTATTTGTAAAATGAATGGCCAACCTGAGGTCATGAAGATTTACTCCTATGTTTTCTTCTAAGAGTTTCGTAGTTTTAGCTCTCATATTTAGGTGTATGATCCACTTTGAGTTAATTTTTTATATATTTAGATGAGGTAGAAGTTTAACATTATTCTTTGACATATGGATACCCAGTTATCCCATCACTATTTGTGGAAAAGACTATTATTTCCCCCATTGAATAGATCTGTTGACCTATTGAATAGGTCATAGACATGGGGATTTTTATGTGGATTCTCAATTCTGTTCCATTGATCTGTGTGTCTACACTTATGCCAGTACCACATGTCTTGATTGGTGTAGTTTTATAGTAAGTTTTGGAATCAGGGAGTGTAAGTTCTTTAACTTCGTTCTTCCTTTTCAAGATTGTTTTGGCTCTTTAGGGTCCCTTATAATTCTATGTGTATTTGAATATTGGCTCTACCATTTCTGCCAAAATGCTAGCTGGTATTTTGATAGGAATCGTGTTGAATCTGTAGATCAGTGTGGGGAGTAGCACCATTTTAACAATGTTAAGTCTTCTAATGTGTGACATTAGATGTCTTTTTATATATTTAGAAGGCTTCTTTAATTCTTTAATAATGTTTTATAGTTTTTCAGTTATAGTTTTAATTTATTTTCCTAAATTTACACTTAGATATTTTAATGCTATTGTAGTAGTCATTGTTTTCTTAAGTTTATTTTCAGGTTATTCACTGGTAGTGTATAGAAATACAATTAATTTCTATATATTGGTCTTGAATCTTGTAACTTTGTTGAACTTATTAGTTCCAATAGTATTTTTAGTGGATTCTTTAGGATTTTCTATATACAGGATTATTTCATCTGCAAATTAAAATAGTTTCTACTTCCTTTCCAATCTGGGAGCCTACCCCCCCCCTTTTTTGTCTAATTATTCTGGCTAGACCCTCTAGCACAATGTTGAATAGAAGTGGTGAGAGCAAACATCCCTGTCTTAGACTTTTCTCAGGAGGAAAACATTTGGTCTTTTAACATTAAGTATGGTATTAGCTGTGGAATTTTCATAGATGATCTTTATCTGGTTGAGGAAGTTCTCTACTATTCCTGGTATGATGAGGCAATTCCTAATTGGATTTTGTCAAATATTTTTTTGTATGGTTTTTGTTTTTTTTATCCTGTTAATATTTTGTGTTTTACACATCCTAGGATAAATCCCACTTAGTTCTGGTACACGATCCTTTCTACTGTATATGTTACTGGATATAGTTTACTAGTATTTTGTTAAAGATTTTTGAATTTAGATTCATAGGAGATATTCTCCTATAATGTTCTTGTGATTTTTTTCTTAGTTTATTATCAGTGTAATACTACCCTCATAGAATGAATTAGAAATTATTTCCTCCTCGTCTGCTGTTTGGAAAAGTTTGTGAAAAATTGGTTTTAATTTTTTTGAGTGTTTGAATTTACCAGTGAAGTCATCTATGTCTGGGCTTTTCTTTGCAGAAATATTTTCAGTTACTAATTTGATATTTTTACTTGTTATAGAGTTATTCAAACATTTTATGTCTATTTGAGTCAGTTTCAGCAATTGGTGTCTTTCTAGTAATTTGTCCCTTTCCCCTATATTATCTACTTTATTGGCATATAGTTGCTTATAATATTCCATTTTAGTCCTTTTTTATGTCTTGAAGTTGGTAGAGATATCCCTTTTTCATTTTCAAGTTTAGCAATTTGTCTTTTCTCCATTCTTCTGTCCCTCCCCCTTTAGTTTCTCGATTAGTCCAGTTAATGCTTCTTAATTTTGTTGAACCAACGTTTCCACTGATTTCCTCTATTGTTTTGCTATTCCCTATTTCCTATTTCCTTTATCCCAGCTATAAGTGTCCCTCTGAGCAGTGCTTTTGCCAAGTCACATACGTTTTGATATGTTGCTTTTTCATTTTCATTCCTCTCAAGGTATTTTCTCCTTTCTTTCTTTCTTCTTTGGCATATTGGTTGCTTAGGAATGTATTGTTTAATATCCATGTAGTTATGAATTTCCCACATTTTCTTCTGTTATTGAATTCTAATTTAATTCTACTATAGTTTGAAACATACTTTTATGGTTTCAATTCTTTTAAATTTATTAAGACTTGGTCTATGTCTTAGCACGTGATGTATGTTAGGGGAATGTTCCATATGCACTTGAGAAGAATGCCTTTTCTATTGCTGTTGGGTCAAGTGTCCTATAGATGTCTGTTAGGTCTACTTGGTTTAGAGTGTTGTTCAAGTATTGTATTTTCTTGAGTATCTTCTGTCTAGTTTTTCTACATATTATTGAAAATATGGTATTGACATACCAACTTTTGTTGTTGAATTGTCTATTTCTCCCTTCAAATTTGTCAGTTTTTGTTTCATGTAGTTTGAGGGGCTGTTGTTGATGTATATTTGGTCATAATTTTTATATCTTCTGGATGGATTGATCTTTTATCATTATGAAACTTCCTCTTCATTTCTTGTAATATTTGTGTTTTGAAATATGCTTTTTAATCTACAAGGCACAGCAACTCCAGTCCTCTTTTTTTATTGTTTGATGGTGTATCTTTTTGTTGTTGTTGTTAGGTCGGAAGGGGGTCCAAGGCTGCTACATGCCTCCGTGAGACAGATGGTGTTGCAGATATCGGCCTTCCCTAAAATTCCTAACATGTCAGCTACCAGACAGATGGCGACAACCTGGAAGCCATGAAGACCCGAGGAAGAACTCCCACAACTCATGATCCCCCGCCCTCACTGAACAGCTGTATAAAAATCGCTCCTTCTCCCCCTCGGTGCAACTCCACAGGCCCCACCCCGGGGCCTCTGGACTTCGCCCCAGAGCGCAGAATAAATTCCCCTCCTTCAATCTTCCTGACGCTCTGACTCAGTTTCCTCTTGTGCCGCGAACCTCACAGTTGTTATTGTTAATCCTCACCCAAATATATTTTTTCATTGATTTTTAGAGAGACTAAAAGGGAGGGGGAAGAGACACAGAGAGAAACAAACACATCAATTGATTGCCTCCTGAATGGGGTCCGGGATCAAGCCTGCAGCTGAGGCTCAATCAAATCTGGGACCCTTCAGCCCATAGGCTGATGCTCTATCCATTCAGCCAAATCAGCTAGAGCTGAGGGCATATAGTTCTTAATCCATTTGTGTTTAGCAGACAGTTTTTTAAAATGATGTCAATATTTTTATTTTAAAAATGATACTATAATGCAATTCCCTTTTTTGATGCTCAGCTTTATGATTTTTAACACGTGTAGATGCCCATCGTAGGACAGAAAATAATTCTATCACCCTCAACCCAAAACCTTGTGTTGTTTCTTTACAGTTCACACGTCCTATAAGCCAATTGCTAGCATGCAATGATATTCTCCCCAGTGGAAATTTTTCTTACACCATCATAGGTTAGGAATGCTCATTACTATTGTTATCATTATCACTATTATTTGACATTGTTGATTAACCATAGCTAATAGTCTTTCTCCTTCTTTTCCAACCTTTCTGAACCTTGGATTAAATTATATAACTACATTAGCATAAAGCATTTAGGGTTGGTGGGGATTATTTTCTGGGCTGAAATATTGATTAGAGTCATGTAAATGTAGTAGACTCGTAGAAGAGTTGTGACAAAACCAAGATGAAGCTTAAGCTTAAGCTTAAGGGTTAGCATTTTCCACAAAAATTGGGGAACTGCTCCAGCATTGCTATATAACCTGCTCTGAAAAGTAGCCTGGAAATTCAAGGTTTTCGCTGACAGCTGAGTTCCAGTTTTGCAATTGTGAATGATTCCTGAGTATGCCTGGAATCCTACTCCATCCTCCCCCTCTCTGATTGGCTTTGGAAAGCAAACAGAGTAGAACAATAGGAGTTCTGGAATGTTCCTGTGTGTTTGTACTATTGCTAACTCTTATCCTCTCTTTTCAGAGACAAAGAGATTAAGTTAAAACTAGATGGGACTCTTCAAAGGATGTAACAGGATTTCCCCCTTCTCCCCCCACCCCAACACTGACCTTCATACCTTCCCAGGCAGGAAGTTTTCCGTCTCTCTCTCTCTCTCTCTCTCTCTCTCTCTCTCTCTCTCTCTCTCTCTCTCTCTCTGTATGTGTGTGACAACATGATGGGGCAGGTCCATCAATGGGAAAACCCCATGGGAGAGCACGCCTTTTGTGTACATTCCCAATATTTGCTATAAGTAGTGCCATCTAAGTCCCAGGTTGCTATCAGAACACCACAACACTCCAGGGAACTGGATACCCAGCACTGAGCACTTATATTCTTCGAGCTGAAAACAATGGGCTACAGCAAGAGTTTGCTCCTGGCTGCTGTGTTGTCAGTGCTGCTGCTATTCCACTTCTGCAGTGAGACAGAAGGTAGGTGTCACTCTTTCTCCTTGCAGGGCAGGAAGAACTATTTTCATTTTCTTCTAAGCCTTAAACTCCTCTGGGGGGGGGGGTCCCCAAAGGATAGAAGCCTGTGAGAAAGTTTTCAAAAGGGAGCCATTTGAGTGTCAGCTCATTGGTGAGTGAAGGAGGGAAAGGTTCCTGTTGCTGACCAGGTTTTCTTCTCTGCTGTCAATCACAGCAGATTGGTGGGAGGGGTGGGCTCACAGAGACCCCTACGCTCCAGAATACTGCCAAACTGCTGTGATATAAATTAAGTAGCATTACCAGTGAATGGGATCATTCTGAAATGTAAGGAACGTTCCCACTTTACCAACTGTCTCATCTCCCATCTAAATAGTTTCAGCAAAGTTCAAAACTCATTGTTTAAATAGAGGTGGATTATGGTACCTGAGTTCTTCATGCTCCCAAGGCCTCTGGGACATCACTTGCCAACTTTACGATAACATTTATCCCCTATCTTACAGCACGTTATAATTCAGCTGGAGGAGTGTCCAAGTATTCGCTTTCTTGTTGTAAGAGAGCATCACTTTTTAGCAACAGGTGCATTCCTAAAAATGAACAAAATGAACTCTTATCATTTCAAATGCTTTATTTATAGCTCATATAAAAGCAGCTTTTATGACTCACATTTTCCTTTGTAAAGTCTTATCCTTTCATTCCTCTCAGTACTCAGCAGCCAGACGATAAATGAAAATCTGCCAATTTAAAAGATTATCTATTAATTTCCTCATGTGAGAGTTACTCATAGTCTTGAGTAATTATAGCGGATTGAAATAAGAGAGCCAGTTTGTGTTTCTTACTAGTGATTTTCCCTTTATGGGAAGTCATGTGCTCCTAAACTATATTATTGCACCAAAATTTCCCAGCACACAAACTATTTTTTTTTTGAAAACTGAAAACTATGTTAAATTCAGTCTCAAAGACCCTGAAACTCCTCCTTTAAATAGTCTACCACATAGATCAGAGTCTAGGCTTCCCCACAACTACAAGCAGTTTCATAACATCTATCACAGAATAGCTCATTCTTATGGACTCAAGACCGTTAATTTCTTTTTCAGCAGCAAGCGCCTTCGATTGCTGCCTTCGATATACAGAACAAGTCATTCCTAGCAAATTTATCAAGGGCTTCACACAGCAGCTGGCCAATGAAGCTTGTGACATCAACGCAATCATGTAAGTTATTAACTGCTTTAACGCAATTGTATCTGAGCACATGGGAATTTCAGGCATAAACATGTTTGCCATTTTTGTTTCACTCAGAAATATAAGATGTGGCAAAGGTGTGTTTTAATAGAGCATGTCTATTTCAAAGCTCACTTTTCATAGATATTCAATTTTATTAAATATATTGGGTTGGCATTGTTTAAAAAAATTGTATAGGTTTCATGTGTACAATCCTACAGTGTATCATCTGCATAGGGCATTGTGTGCTCACCAGCCCAAGCCATGGTGATGGAAGGAGACTTGACTCAAAGTTCACTTTAAATACGACTGGATTAAAGCAAAGGTTTTGTTTTAAAAAAAGAAGCATAGTAGGGGGCAAAATAATTTCTAGATAAAATAATAGGCTACTAATGCGATCACTCCAGAAAATATATAAAACATAGACTAGACTTTAAAATTATAATCTTCTACCAGAAAGTGGTTGAGGCTATAAGTAAAAACTCAGAGTAATTTTATTGTCATATACAGTAGTCTTGATTTATATTGGATATTACATTATTACATTTTGGGATAATATATATATATATATATATATATATATATATATATATATATTCTGGGACTTTATTTTCTGCCATTGAACAGCCATTTGTTAAATTGCAGAGAAAGTCAGGGAGCATTCTGTGAGAGGCCATAGTCAGCGTGGCTTTCGGGTTCAAAGGCTTGGAGAAAGACCTGATGTGCAAATTGACACACAAGATAAGAAATAATAATTTTGAAATTATGGAGGGGAAGCGGGGGCGGGCGGGGGGGGGGGGACTCAACTGTAGTGGTCAAGTTCCACTGAGTCTCCATTCCCGGCTGCTTTTATTTACTAGAATGCACAATCGCCTTTTAGGAATGCAAACAGACATATCAATGGCAATGGTTAGTAAACAGTAAGATTATCAGGTTTGGGGGGAGTTTGCTTTAGGCCTTTGAGTCAGCAGTAGGTAATAAAATGTAAATATTCACCTGTGAACATCAAAGGAGTCCAGGCCAGCCTTCTGATGGACCCCTCACATTTATGTTAATTTCTGTTGGTCTTGGTTCCCAGCGGCACCCCTTTTATTTCTTGCATCAAGCTCTATCGAGATAATATGGATTTTTTTTTTTTTTTTGCGTTTTGTTTCACCTGTGATATAAATGAAATGCTTAGTGCAAAGAGCTATTCATTTGAATATGAAATTTTCATTGCATGTTTGGTGAAAAAGCCATTTGAAGCTCTTTAAACACAAACCAAATTTTCTGATTTTTCAGCTTTTACACAAAGAAAGGGTTGGCTGTGTGTGCAGATCCAAAGAAGAAATGGGTGAAGCATGCTGTGCACGTCATCAGGTATGAAGCATTCACAATCTGGCAGCCTCTCTCTGAACATCTAGGGCAAGGGCAGTGTGCAGAATGGTGGTGGAGCTTAGGCTTGCTGGCGTTTTCCAGCTAACGCACGGTGGCATTTTTAAAAGGGAAATTTGAGTCGGACCATCAAAACAAAAATTCACTTTTTTCCACTTAGCAATCATTTTCATTTTTTTTAACTTTCATTTTTTTTCCACATGACATACTAAATTCCTCTATGCATTTGAGAGTCACAAGCTACTTGATTCTTGTTGCAAAAATATCTCCTGTTTACATAATTTACATTCATTTGTTAAAAACTGAAATATAAACAATGAAAAAGAGAACAATGGCTTTGATTTACATTGATGATCATAGAGCCACCTTTTACCAATGGACAGAAGTCACTTAACATCACAGTGCCGTGGACGTGGAATTTGAAGACACACTCTAAGTGTTCACACCTTGTTTCTGTCATCCCTAACTGAGTTATGACAGCCCAGGCCCTTCTCTGAACCTCGACATCCTCATCTGCCCTCAGAGCTGGTTGGCATCCTGAGACGAGATTAGGGAATGAGAGGCAACTGTTAGGTACCAAAGCCTTTCCCACCAGCCAGGCACCCGTTTTTGCTTATTTGTCTCTTCTCTTTCTCTTTATAGCCAAAGAGTCAAGAAGATGTAAAAACAGACGCTCTTTGGAATGAAATTGGATACAGCCCCCAAACACAACCTCGCTGGAGTTGGTGGTTTCACTTGCACATCGTTGAGGGTTGAGCAGTTATCTGATTTGTGTCATTGGACTTATCCAGTTAATGAAGTTGATACATATTGCATCATACTTTACTTTGTTAAACATTGCATTACAGCCAAACTATTTCATGTTAACTTATTTATATATGTGGGCCTTTTGTGTGTATGTTTTACTATTTAACAATAATTTCTCATAAACGACTTAGTATGAAGTATAAAATTATGCTTGGAGGCATAAGATTATATAACCTTTTTTTGTAAGCAGCAACTCTTCTTAAAAAACTATTTAACATTCTTCTATTTATAGTTTTGTTTCCTAAATTGTTGTAATTACATGTAAAAGAGAAAAATGATGAGAATAAATACTAAAACTAAAAGAAATAATCAAAAATTGTCTGTTGATTGAGTTATATGATATATAAGATATATAAAAAATTAAAGATCTAGTAGAAAATATAAACATTTTCTGAAAATTTGTATTTCCTATTTCCTTCTGCCTACTTATTGCTTTTATCTCTATCCCTGATGGTGTAGTACTTCATTCTCTGTGAAGTCTAATGGGGTTTTTTGATTCAGAGTCATCCTAACTAGAAATTAGAAAGATCCTATAGCTGAGATTCATAACTCAGTGTTTATTGATATAAAACTTTTAAAATACAAATTGCTCCTATTTGTCTGCATGATCAAAGTCCATTGATGTAAAAATTTTGGAATATGTGGATATTTTAGAAGGTTTTAAAAATGTAACATTCCTAGATGTTTGCCCCTTCCTACATTTAGACCATTAAAAAGGACAGCACTCTGCCATAAAGAAAAAAATACATAAATGCACCTATATACTTTGTGACTACAGAGACAGAACAACCATTTGAAATTGCCTTGAGAAATCTTAGTCCATCATTTTGTCACCAGCCAGGGATCTAGAAATGGGCATCTCAGCACAGGAATATTCTTCTACTTCAAAAGTTCTACTGAGGCATCTTTCAGTTGTTTCCAAAAAGAACATGACCGTGCAAATGTTCTTAGAACCCAATAGGGCCTCACTAACTAGAGGACAGACTTCAGATGTGTGAAAGCTAGCGAGAACCCAGAAACAAGACAAAAGGACCCTGAACCAGTGTAGTTACCAAAGTTGATGCTGTGCCCCCCACACTGTACTTGGGACAATTCACTTCAGGTTCCAAGGGCCACTGGGAAGATCACTGGAGGCAGGAACCCTGATGATCCGATGCAAAACCCAGACACACAAACCCATAAAGCAGGGCAGTGGCGGGTCATTTAGTGGAGAGCCCAAACCTGTAAGTGGCTCAATAATCTCTGAAGACATCTCCCAGGAATAGTAACATTGAGTCACCAGGGAAAGTATGCTCAATATCCTGTCTGTTTGTTCATAGAACATGAGTTTAGTATCTGCTATATGCCAGGCCCTGAGCCAAAGGAAGCTGAGATAGCAAGAGGCAAATTCAGGACTTGATCTTTGCTCCCAGGTAATTAGGGTTGAGAAGTGTGGTTAGAAGGAGGGATGACAAGTGAACCAGCTATTATGACACATGATGATTAGCACTTGAATAATGAAAGTCACAGAGTGCTGAAGGGCATTTGATGTGAGGGCTTCCAGGAGGAAAGAATAATCAGTTGAGCCATATTAAATGGCCGATGTATGATGTTCTTGAACTATGAAGATGACATTTGTGTATGGTTCAGTTCATACTTGAGCTGAGGTCTGAGGGACCAGTAGCAACCACTCAGTTGTAAAAGGACAACAGAGGGTGTTTGGAAATATCTGGGGGCATTTTTTTTATTTGTCACAATGTCTGGAGTGGTACTAGAGGTATTCAGTGGACAGGAGACAGGAATGCTAAACCTACTGAAATGCACAGGACAGTCTTGCACAATGAAGAACTGTCCCACCCAATATATTAACCATGCCACCAACTGAGCAATGCTGGGTGGAGCAGGAACAAGAGCGGAGTAGTTGCAGATTAAATGAAACTGTTACCTCAACTAAGTGTAGTGGTTTGAACTTGAATGTGGAAACTTGGGAACCATTGAAAAAGTTAAAGCAGGAGGAAGGGGCGGTAGGAAGGAAGATGGAAGCAGAGGTACCAGGGAGACTTTCAATGAGCAAAGCGAGAAATGGTGAGACTTCAGAAAAGCCATGGGGAAAAAGGCTATAGAAGAGAAAGTTTTGTGATTTCTGAGGATCATCTCAGACTACCCTCCATTGTACCCCCATCAGCCACCTTCTATTTGAACCACATGGCCAGCCAGGGCCATTGCTGATTGCTGGGAGATCTCATCAGGTGAGCCAGGCAAAGCCAGAAAAGGAGCATATTTTTTAGTGCCATGAAGGTGTCCGAATCTTTTGGGACCAGAAATACTAATAACTGTTACCTGAGGTTCTGGAGACTGAAATTTCTAGGCCAGAATGCTAATATACTAATCACAATGCTAACATTACAGTGTCAAGTGAGAGGGTATTCTATCTACTTGGCTTAGAGTGTTGTGGATGTTCTTGTGGATCATCTTGTGGATCTTCTGTCTAGTTTTTTGTTTTTTGCTTTTACTTATTGTTGAATATATGGTATTGATGTATCCAATTTTTTTCAATATATTTTATTTATTTTTTACAGAGAGGAAGGGAGATGATAGTTAGAAACATCGATGGGAAAGAAACATCAATCAGCTGCCTCCACACCTCCCACTGGGGATGTGCCCGCAACCAAGGTACATGCCCCTAACTGGAACCGAACCTGGGACCCTTCAGTCCACAAGCCAATGCTCTACCCACTGAGCCAAACCAGTTAGGGCAATGTATCCAACTTTTATTCTTTCTTTCAGTTTTGTTAGTTTTTGTTTCATGTATTTTGAGGTATTATATCTTCCAGATGGATTGATCCTTTATTATTGTTGTTATGGAACTTCTTAATTTCTAGTAACATTTTTGTTACTATGGGATATTTTTAAGAATACAATAATAATTTCATTATCATAGATTAAAAGATGAACACTAAATTCTTAATATCACCAAATATCCAGTCAATGTTCACATTTCTATGTGTGTTTTTTTAAAGGTTGTTTTTTCTTTTTTGGTAGTTGATTTGTTTGAATGAAGATCCAAAAAAAGTTTATATACTGCATTTGTTTGTTTCTTTTTACTTTTAATCCATGATTCTTATCACCACCCTCATCCCCTCTATTTTTCCTTTGCAATTTATTTTTTGGAGAAACCAGGACAATTGTTCTAAAGTTTCCCAACTTCTGGGTTTTGTTGATTGCATTTCTATGGTGTCATTTAACATGTCCTCTGACCCTTAGAAATAAAGTCTGGCTTAAAACTTCATTGAGGGTGGGGGCTAAGTGCATTCTGGTGTGAAGTTGTCTAAACTGATGCCAGGAACAGAAGTAAAAGGGGGAGCTGTAAGACTATGAGAAAGTCTTTAAGGAATGTGAAGAATTGATCAAGTCCAATTCACAGCCAGAAGGAGGGAAGGTAGATAGATGGTCATACATGTCCTTCAAAGGAAGTGTTGGGAAAGCTGTGTAGAAATGGAGAAGTCCTGTCAAGAAGCACAAGAATGCCAGTCTCCACATGCTCCTGGCCCTGTGCTTGACTAGAGAAGATCATAAGATAGGTGATGTTCTTGCCATAGACTCAGGTTTGAACGAGGCAAAGAGACAGGGGAGTGAAAGATGAAAGGACATGGAAGAGTTGTCCAAGAGCAGGACATCATGGAGATGAGTTGGAGGCTCACAACAATATTGAGATAGAATAATGAGAAGTAGGAGAGGGTAAGATGAATGCAAGGCTTTGGATTTTGATGTTAATCATGTCATATATAATATCAAGACTGTTAGGCACTAAGTGCTAGTATCACTTGCTAATATTGCTGATATATTATCTTGTTTAAACATGAGGTAGGTACTATTTTTATGCCATAGTGTAAATAGAGAAACTGAAGGCAAGGGAATTAAAGAATTTGCACAAGGTCACACAGACTTTAGAGATATGATAGAATGAGTTGGTTCAAAGTTTTAAAAGGCAGCAGGCATATTGGTGCTTCTGTGTCAATGAAGACAGTAGCACCTACAGTATCTGATGCTCCTTGATGTTGGTTCTTTTTTTTT
>PVJC01037813.1:0-16940 GCA_004026665.1 Murina feae
CTCCCTCCCCTCTCTTCTCCCCCACAGCGCCTCCTCACATCTGCCCTGTCTCCCTCTACCTTCTCTCCCCTTCTCTCCACCCTTTCCTTCCCCTCCGCTAAAAGGAAGGGGTTTGAGCCCAGCCATCATGGCTCAATGGTTGACCCTCAACCCTTGAACTAGGAGGTCACAGTTTGATTTCTCATCAGGCACATGCCCGGGGTTGTGGGCCCGATTCCCGGTGGGGGGCGTGCAGGAGGCAGCTGATCAATGAGTCTCTCTCATCACTGGGGTGTCTATCTCCCTCCCTCTCCCTTCTTCTCTGAAATCACTAAAGAAATTTTTTTTAAAAAAGAAAAGAAAAGAAAAAAGGAGCTCGAGGCCTTTACGAACAATCTAGATGAGAACAAGGAGCTGGCTTTTTGGAAATTCAGGAGGAGCGAGTGGGAGAGGGCTCTGCAGACACGCCTCCCTCAGGGCCAGAGCCCAGGCCCACCCATTCCTCTGCTTCCTCTCCGAGGCCTGAAGGTGCAGGCGCAAGGCTTGGGGAACCTGCCCATGAGCTCTATCTGTCCGTCGAGCTGTAGCTGTCCGTTGAGCTGTAGCGTACACCGTCCAATTGGTCGCAAGGACGGGCAGGAGAGGCCTCGGCCCCTGGCCCTGAGGTTTCTACAGCTGAGCAGTCCTAGTCTCGGCCTGGCTGTGGGCAGGGGCTGTGCCTGTCCCTTAGGCACACTCAGCGGAACAGGCCTGGCCCGGAGCAGGGCAGCCCAGGATCCAGGCTCAGACAGGAGAGGGGCAGGCACACATCCAGAGAGAGGGCTCCTCGAGACCCTGACTGGCAGACAGGTGACAGACAGGCACCTAGACTCCACCACCCAGTGACCCTCCTCCCATCCCCATCCCATATTTACCGGGTTTATTACTTTGTCATTACTGTTTCCTTCAGCCTCAGTTTCCCTACCCACAGATCAGAGATAAACATGCCCACTTCCGGCTCTGGGCAAAGCTGCCAGTGCAGGTTATGGGCGCTGAGCAGCCGTCTTGCATCGACACCTCCTCCTGAGGTGCCATCACACGGCGGCCAGGTCTCGGCTCCCGCAGTGGCGGCCACACAGTCACAGCCCCGTGCCCCAGCCACGCCCCTCCTGTGTGGCACGGACTTGTCATCAGTGACAAAGTGGGCCCTGGGCTGCACGTCCACTAGCTCCCTCCCCTCTCGGCACACCGGGCACCAGGAGACACTCGCAAATGTCCACGGCGCGAGGGGCTCCGTCGGCCGGCCGTACCCACGCCACCCTCCCTGGCTTCGCTGGAGGAAGAGGCTCTGCCAGCCCGGGGCACAAGGGAAGCGGGGGCACTGGCCTGCCCGCTCCTTTCTCCTTCCTCACTCGTTCCCACCCCAGCCCCAGCCCCAGTCTTGATCTGCTCTGAAGGGGCTCAGCCCATGGGTCCCCTGTGGGTCCCTCCCAGCACTCGGTCATGGGCACCCGCCTGGTCATGTCCTGGGGGCCAAGCCTCCCCACCCCCAAAGGCAGCTGTTCCTCCTCCTGCCCTGGAGGCCCTGCCCGCAGCAGAGACAGCTGTGTGGACCACGCGCCATCTCAGCACCCTCCTTGGGGACATGGGGAGGATGCCTGCCCCCTGCAGGTGACGCTAAGGAGCAAGTGGCACCTGCCCTGCCCTCCCCGGGATGCCCTCCTCCTGGGAAGTCTGTTACTCGGGCTCAGATCTTGAGAGGACAGTGGGCACCGCGGCCGAGCACACGCGGCGTGCACAGAGCACAGGACACCCTGACGGACCCCAGGGAGGCTGGCACCAAGGGCCCGTTTCACAGACAAGAAGACTGAGTCTGTCCCTGGAGTGCCGGCAGGGCGGGGACTTGGGCCCAGGGTGTGCGTGCTGCGCTGCCCCTGACCACAGCACTTACCTCCCCCGACCCCTGCCAGCCTGGCGGGGACTCGGGAGACACGAGGGAAATGCTCCCCTGGGTAACTGGCAAGTAGGGAGTTGTGTTCCTTCTTTCCTGACAGTCAGCCCCTGCCCTCTGGTCCCCCACAATGCTTCGCTCTCTGCCCGGGCACCTGTCATACTCTTCCCTACCTCGTGACATTCCTGTGGCCCGACGTGGCACGGGGGTGAGATTTTACTCCATCCCCTGCCACCGACTTGGAGCTGCTGCAGCCAGGAAGGTCACACGGCCAGGTCAGGTCCATGGCGGCTTTCGGAAAGCACAGCTCACCCGCCGGGTGCTCCCGCGGGCCGGGCCTCTCCCACGTCCCCAAGCCCTCTTTACACGTCCGAGTGAGAAAGCCAGCATGACTGTGCAGGGTCAGCAGCCCAGGGCGGCCCTGTGACCAGCCGTGGACGGATGCCACTCGCCGCCCCACGTGCTTTCTCATCCGGGCTGAGGCCGGCTTGTTCGGATTCTGTCAGTTCCAGACTCCCACAGGTTCTGAGTGGGACAGCGAGCAAAGCTGGGCATTGAGAGAAGCTGGCGCTTGTGGTCCCATTGTCCCCAGTGAAAGTGGCTTCCGTGCCCAGACCTTCCGAGCAGTCCGCGCCTGAAGGTCACCAGCATGCGACCGAGCCAGCGCGGGCAGGCGCTGAGCAAGTCTCTGGAACACGAAGATCCCTTTGTTGCCCAGCCTGGAAGGGCAGAAATTGCCATTTGAGATTTGCCTCAACAGCAGGAAGCCTGCCCCCTCGAAGGTGGCAGACCCCGGGGGCCTGCGGGCACCGAGCAGGACCAGCAGTGCAGCCCTCAGCAAAGGCCGCCATCCCGACACAGACAAAGGCCACTGTGGTCCACAGACAGTTGGCAATAAAGAGGTGCTTGTTCGGAAGGCCTCCGACGCAGCAGGCCTGGACGGAGATGGCACCGGGTGCTCTGGAGCCCCGGCATGGCCCGGCCCCGCCCGCCCAACATCTCCACGGCGTGAAAAGCCGGCTGCAGCTCCTCACTCCTGCTCGTTGTTTCCCGTAGATTTGACAAGAGCTCCACAACAATGGGTTAGGAAGAGAATGGCGCTTTTATACATGATGCCGAGGAAACCAGAAACCCCACAAAAGAATGCATTTGGACCCCCTACCTCACACCATCTACAAAATGAACTCAAAATGTTAGAGCCACAAAACTATACTCACTTAGAGGTGAACCTTCATGACCTTTGACTAGACAATGGTTTCTCAGATACAGACACCAAAGCACCAGGAACTGAGTAAGTAATAGATACAGGACTTGATCCAAATGAAAAATGTTTGTGCATCAAAAGACGTTCTGAGGAAAGTGACAGCATAGCCCGCTTTCTCTTTAATTGCAGCGGGAGCATGGGCAAAAGTATTTGCAAACCACATATCTGATGACGTCTAGTATCCAGAATATGTAAAGAGCCCCTACAACACAACAACAAAAAGACAAAGAACCCAATCTTCTAATCTAATAAAAGAGCAATATGCAAATTGACTGTCACTCCAAGACTCCTAAGCCATGCCCACCAGCCAATCAGAGCGGCTGTATGCAAATTAACCCAGCCAAGATAGCAGCCGGCAGCCATGGAACTGGAACAAGCAGGAAGCTTCCATTGCAACTGCCTAACTAAGCCAGCAGGCCTCTGCTCAAGCAACAATGTTTCAATTATAAAAGCCATGGAGGTGAAGCAAACAGGAGGCTTCCGTGGCCTGCCTAGGCCTCTGCTCAAGGTAACAAAGTTTCAATTATAGAAGATAAATAAACCCCAGAAACCTGATTCCAGCCAGCCTCACTGGGACCTTGAGTCAATGGGAGCTGTGGGCAGCCTGTAAACAGTCCTCAGCCCCTCACCCAGGCTGGCCACACCCCTATGGGGTGAGGGTCCCCACTGGGGGGCTTGGCCAGCCTGCAAATAGCCATCAGCCCCTCAGCCAGGCTGGACAGGCACACCAGCAGGTGGACATCCCCTGAGGGGTCCCAGACTGCGAGAGGGCACAGGCCGGGCTGAGGGACCCCCCGAGTGCACAAATTTTTGTGCACCAGGCCCCTAGTTTAAAAATAAGCAGGAATTGAACAAACATTTTTCCAAAAAAGATACAGAAATATCTAATAACACAAAAACATGCACATGAGTGGCCATGGCAGCATCACTCACAGTAGCCGGAAAGTGAAAACAGCCCCTGCCCATCAGCGGATGACGGATGAGCGAAACGTGGGCTGGCCACACACGGGAACATCACTCAGCCGTAAGAAGGAATGGAGCTCTGAGGCATGACCTGGGCGGACGAAAAAAAATTGTAAGTGAGGAAAACTGGACACCGATGGCCACATGCTGTGGGTCCCACTCCTACGCAGGGCTGGCAAACCCAGAGACAGAGAGTAGAATGTGTTGGCTCGGCCTGAGGGAGGCTGAAAAGGGGGCCCGTGGTGAAGGGGTACAGGGTTTCTCTCCATGAACACGAAAAAGAAAGAGAAAAACCCTGACTTGCACTTTAAAATGGTGAATTGTATAAGTAAGTGTCTCACATTTCAATTTAAACATTAGGTAGCCTGGCAGAGGTGGCTCGGTGGTTGAGCATCAACCTATGAGCCAGGAGGTCAGGGTTGCCTTCCTGGTCGGGCCACATGTGAGAGTTGTGGGCTCGATCTCCAGGAGGGGGCGTGCGGGAGGCAGCCGATCAATGATTCGCTCCCATCCCTAATGTTTCTCTCTCCCTCTCCCTCTCCTTTCCTCTCTGAAATCAATAAAAATAAAAAATAAAATCAGCAAGAACCAAAGGAGGCCAGCCCTGGAAGGGCGGAGGGGAGGTGGCCTGGCCCCCTTGTCCTCAAGGGCACTGTTCTCCAGGAGGAAGGCTGCGCCGCCAAGCTCGAACCCCCGCCCTGGCTGCCCTGGCTGCCCTGGCTCCTTGCACCTCCTGCCACCGACCAGCCTTCTTTCCCTCGCACGTCTCCAGCCCCCAGTGCGAGTTCTGGCCGGACCAGAGGGGAAGGGGAAGCCATCTGAACAACTGCCAAGGGAAAGCGGCTGCAAGAAGAGCTGAGCAGGGCGCGTGGGCGCTCCGGCCAGCCTCAGCGTGGAGCCAGAGCAGGTCTGGAGGGTCCTGTTCTCAGGAATCAGAAGCTCAAGTGCTGGATTCCCGTTGCGCGTCCCATGCGGTCAGCAGAGCCTTCCCTCCCTGCCAAGCTTCATTAGGTCCTTTCAAGTCCCTGAGAGCATTCAGCCAGTCTGCAGGGGGAGAAACTGAGGCACAGAAGAGTCAGGGAGACCCCCTCACCCTCCACCCGCCTGGTGGGCCGCACTGCCCGTGGCGGCAGCACTAGCAGCCGTGGCAGGTGGAGCCCCGTGAGGGCTGGGCTTCCCACGGTGCCAACGGCATGTGCGGAGGTCAGACTCGCTGGCAGCTTTGGTGGGAAGATCATGAGGAAGGCCCTCGGTCTGGCGACCTTGTCCCTAGGGGCCCCTAGGCCCAGGATGGAGGGTGGACCCCTGGAGCTTGGCTGACTGGGTTTCTCCCTGAGCCTACAAGCGGGCTGTGATCTCAGGGGTCTTTCTGTGTTTGCTCACGTTTCCTTGTGTGTGTGTCTGAGTCCAGCTCAGTGCCCAGCTCATGCTGTTTCGCACACTCAGGGACGGACGGGAGGTTGCATGTTGCTCCTTCCTGGAGAATCTTCACCATAAAACAAGGTTCTTGGCATCTGAGCCGGGAAAGGACACTGAGGCCACCGGTCTAGTCTCCTGCCCAGAACCAAAGCCTCTGGTGGCTGCCCAGCTGCTACCCTGACCCATCAGTGTGCCCCCCTCCTCCACCCTATCCCCCCACCCCCCGCCCCGGGCCTGCGAGGCTAGGACTGCAGGAAGCCAGGAGCTGGGAGCAGACCTGAGCCCATCTTCCCAAGGGCCCTTCACTTTCTAGTCGGTGCTGGGGCCCTGCTCCCCTCCTGTCACTTCCCCTGCGCCACACAGGGTGGGAGGGGAGGCGAGCGACAAAGGAAGAAGCGGGGGAACAGGAAGGTGGGGAGAGTCAAAAGGGAAACACACATTTCAGCACCCAGAGAGCCTGGACACAGAGACGGAGGCTGGGGGGCTGGGCTGCCCGGTCACCAGGGACTTGCTGCTCTTTGCCCTTGTCCCCCTGATGGGCAGTGGTGGGCAGTGACTGGGTCGCGCAAAACAACAAGGTTCTGTGGGCAGCACAGGGGGAGAGCTGGGGAGGGGGCCCTCGGGGAAGTTGCATACGTGGCTGGGGACCGGAGTGGCGTCACCTGCCGTCTTCCCAAAGGCAAGCGCGTGCTGGAAGCGGGCTGACCCCCCGAGGAGGGGACACAGTGCAGGTGGGAAGGGGCCTGAGCCAGGGCCAGTGTGGGCCCTGCCGTCTCTCCAGCCTGCAGGCAGGGCCAGGGCTCCGACCCCTCACCTGGCTGGGCACTTGTCCGAGGTGACCGTCCTCTGCCCCTGGGACAGGTGGGGACACAGAAAATGGAGAGGGGGCTTGGAGGAGAGCAGATGGAGAGCCTTTCTCGGGGTGATGGGCAGGCAGAACCTTTCAGAATGAGAGACGGCGCTGGGCTCTGGGTCCCCTCGAAAGCCCCTCCCGGCCCCCAGCCAATTGGCTGGTTCAGTCCTGACATCTCTGCCTCCACCTTAATCTGACCACTTGGACCATCCTGGGGGCGGGGCGAGGGGTCTCTGAGAAGTGGGGGCCCCAGAAGAATCCTGAGAGGAGACCTGGCACCTGCAGGGAACTCAGGCCTGGACGCCATGTTGCTCTCATGACCGGCTGGGCTTCGGGAGGCCGGGAGGACGGGGGGAGCCACATCCCACTGAGCACATCCACCGCAATCGTCAGGAATTGTCCCAATATACGCTCTTGCCAGTGAGCGGGTACACTGAGTACCCATGGACAGCGCTACAGCACGATGGCGTTTCCCGGGCGGCCAACAGGCCCGTGTGATGGTCCCGCAGGCCAGCCTGGGCCTCCAGCAGTGAGAGGCATGGTCTGAGCCGAGCGCCTCCCGTCTCGCCGCAGAGAACCAGGCGGAACAGGCTACAAGGAGGCCATGGCACCTACCTGGGTGCGCTGCCCCTAGGACCCTCGCACGTCTGGGCAGGCGGCAGAGGCAGAAGGCATCACGAGAGGGGCAGAGACTGACAGCCTAAGGGAACCTAGGGTGGAGACCAGGCGCCCTGAGTCCCCTGGGAGGACCTTGGGTTCGGATTTCTGCGGCCACAGACTCCCTGAGCAGGATGGACATGCCTCTTGTTCATCTTCCCGTGAGGAGAGGCTGAGAAAGTCACTGACCCTGACTCAGACAGCAGTGGCTTTGAATATCACAGCTCCCGGATGACCACAGACACAGCCCTGGCTGATACTCCAGGGGAGGGGTGGGGACGGGTGGGGGGGGGCGATGCCGGGTGGTCCTTGGGGGAAGACCTCCATCTTGATCTGACCAGTTGGGACCATCCTGGGGGCCGGGAGATGTTGGGCCCTGCTGGGGAGGTGGAGGCTCACAACGCTTTAAGATGCACTAATACTCAGCCCAGCCAGTGTGGCCCAGTGGGTGCGCATCGACCTATGAACCAGGAAGTCACGGTTCAATTCTGGTCAAGGGCACAGGCCAGGGTTGCAGGCTCCATCCCCAAAGGGGGCGTGCAGGAGGCAGCCAATCAATGATTCTCTCATCATTGATGTTTCTATCTCTCTCTTCCCTCTCCTTCCCTCTTTGAAATCAATTTTAAAAAATATCTTTTAAAGATACACTAATATTCAAATGACTGGGTTAGAACTTTAAAAACATATATAAAGAGTCTAGATCTATAACAAAAACTAGTAAGATGGGGTTTATCCAGCCTGATTACAAAATCCTAACCCCAAGTTCACCATGTATGTTTAGCTGGGAGAGTCACGGAGACAACCCAGGGGTGCGGTGGCCAGGGGGGGCCGGCTGAAAACGCACAAATAAAAACCACGCAAGAGTGGGCGCTGATGACGGGAGTTAACACTCAGTCCATGGCTGGTCCGAGCAGATCTAGCCTACTGGGTCCAGACCGGGACACTTTGGAGACCAACTCTTAAGCAAGCAAGTCTGGATCCCAAGAGAGCTCGGCACACCCTGGGCACGCTGCAGCCCACTGGTCGGAAGGCCAGCTCTGTAAGCCACTCCCAAATCCACCGTTGATTCGCTGTGTGACTTTCAACAGCTACTTAACCTCTCTGAACCTCTGTTTTCTTACCTGAAAAAGAAGCATAGTTTAGAAACTACTCTAAATGAGACAACTTCTGAACTCATTCAGCCTGTCTCAAAGCACTTAGCAAAGTCGTGAAATAATAATAATTATGATTATTATTGTCATCATCATATCATCATCATTATCGTGCTGAAAAGCGTGTCTGGACAGAATGAGCACACTAGCCGTCTTCCTTCCGATGCTCGTCACTCGAGAGACCCTGGGGTGGGGGGAAGTTGTCCAGGGAGAAGGGGACACACCACTGCACAGTGACCCCCTCCAGGTCCTGATTCTGGTGCAAGTTCCTGAGGGACAGCCTTGGAGACCCCCACCCGCCTGTGACCAACATCCGCTCTTTCTCTTCCGCCTCCTGCGGCTTTGGAATTGAATGGCATATGCAGGCGCCATGCTTTCCCGATTCCCAAGACGCACAGCTCCCCAGCCCCAGGCTGGTCCAGACCCACCCTCAGCTTTCGGCCCGCACGACACCTGCAGTGACTCCGGGCCACACACACCGGGTCCCCTGCCAGCGAATGCCGATGCCCAGAACGCTGAGCAGAGAGCTGACCAGCCGCCTTCGCAGCATCGCTCCAGCGGCATGTGCGTCGCGCAGGCCTGAACCACTGCACTCGTTTCAGTGGAAACAAATTTCTCAGGGAATTTCCCTGCTCCTTTTCAGTCCTCCAAGCCCTTCTTTTAGCCCGAAACATTCCCTTTCCGCGGGATCGTAAAAGCAACGCTTGCTCATGGTGCAGAAGGTGGAAGCTACAGGAGGATAGCTTTGATACCCCTAATTCCACCCACTGAAGCTGCGCAATGGCTATTTCCTGGAACATGTTACGTAGTGACCTTCGTTTTACGTTGGCGTGTAAGTCTCCCGAGTACTGGCACCCTTTCTGTCCTTTATCGTGACATAATGCAAATTTTCCAACTCATTAGATATGCTACAAAATTATGACTGGTATTCCGCCGCATGAATAGGGCTTACGCCATTGGACAATCCGCTCTTTTAGCTATTCATGTCACCTCTAAGTTTTTGGTATTATATACAACACTAGGGGCCTGGTGCACAAAAATCTGTGCACTCGGCAGGGTGGGGGGGTCCCTCATCCCGGCCTGTGCCCTCTCACAGTTTGGGACCCTGGAATCCATCGGGGCACACAGCACACACGGAGGGCACACCTCTGTGCGTGCTGTGTGCCCCGTTTGCACCAATTTCCAGGCCTCAGCCTCGGGGGCAGAGCTGGCTCGGTCCCTCCGCTCTGAGGCTGCCCTGCCGCCTGAAATCCATGGGGGGGGGAGAGGCATGGGCACACATGGACGCTATGTGAGTGCCTGTGCCCCCTGTGATCACAGATCTACTTCCAGGCCGCAGGGCAGCCTGGGGGCCTGGGCTGGCTCGCTCCCCCAGCCCCCAGCTGCCCTGTCGCCATCGCCATCGCTGGCCGGACCTGCTCCTCCCGCCAGCGGCCACAGGCAGGCTGGCTCCTCCCCCACCAGGTTCCGCCTCCGGCCAGGTTGTTCCTCCCCTCCTGGCTCCCCCAAGGCGGAGGTCTTCCATCTGCCTTGCAGGACCCCAGTGCTGCACACCGCTTCTCCCGGGGCTGAGAACTCCACCATCTTGGCTGGGCTAATTTGCATACAGCCACTCTGATTGGCTGGTGGGCATGGCTTACCCCGTCCCAGAGAAATGGTTAATTTCAATATTACGCTTTTATTAGTTAAGATTGAAATAAAAATGCTTATTGCAGCTTTTTATTATTTCTTTAGGATGAATTCCTGGGAGACACTTATTAATGGGTCAAATGGTTAGAGCATTAAGAAACTTGATAAAAAGTAATAAAATTGTCTCCAGAAAATTGTACCAAGTTACTCAGAGCTAGGTGTGAAAATTCTGGGCTGGCTGTTAATTTCATTATTGTCTCTCATAGAGTGCAATCATTGAAAAAAATTTATTTTACTGTGAATTATTTTATTGCTAATGGGATTGAACACTATACTTATTTTTATTGGCCGTTTGTCTTCTGCGAATTGCCCATGGATGCCATCTGCTCAATTGTCTCCTTGGATGTTCAACTTCTTCTTATTGATCCTTAAGAGCATTTTATATTTAAGAACTTAAACTATTCGTCATATGTGTTTTTCCCAGTAGATTTTGTTTGCCTTTTAACTTGAAACATTATTGTTAATTTGCAGATATTTTAAATGCAATATCATCGAACCTATTGATCTTTGTTTTTATGAGATCTTCTCCATTCTCAGATTAGGTAAGGCTGCCTCTTTCTTCCTCTGATTCTTTTCATGGGTCTTTTTTCCACAGGGAGTTTTTGAATCAACATGAAATCTATTTTGGTGCCTGAGGGGAAGCAGGATTCCAAGTCTTCTTTTCCAAACAGTAACCTTGCAGGAACCTGCTCTCCCAGCACCGCTCACTGAAAACCCGCTTTCTCCCCGTGTGAAGTGTGCACCTTATCACATACGTAATTGTCCTGACATATTGGGACTGCTTCTTGGCTCCAAGTTTTGTTTGTTGCTCCAGCTTTTTCATACTATTTGATTTACTGCTTCTTGATACATTTATTTTGGTAGACTAATACACCATTAATTTTATTTTCAAAAAAATGTTTTCTATTTCTACCTATTTGCTATATCTTGAAGAATCACTTGATTAAGTTCCAAAAACATCCTGACATGATTTAGGTTAAAACTACTATGTTTTTATAATGTTAGGTCTTTACATTTGGAAGCATGGTGTAGCTCTCCATTTAGTAAAATGGGAAAAAAATGGTTGTTTGTCATATGAGTTCTGGTTTTTTTTTTTTTTTGTCTTAAATGTATTCCAAGATATTTCATATACTACAGTGAATACAATCTTCCCTCTCTTAAGGTCTTAAACTAGCTATTGCCAACATCTGAAACACTTATTTGCTAATTGTTTTATGCTATAACTAGCCACGTTAGTACAAACTGTCTCGATAGTTCCAATAATATTTTCAATCTACTCTCTTAAGGTTTTTTAGGAGGACAATAAAACATCCATAGATTATGGGGTTTTTTTTCTCTACCTTCTGGAGGCATATATTATTTATGATTTTCTTATCTTATTGCATTGTCTACCATGTGTAGGTCAGTGTTGAAGCAGGGAAATCAGCTCTCTTGCTTTGTTCCTAAGTTTAATGGTAAAAAGACAGAATATTTACCAAGTTAAGAAAGAATTATCCTACTCCTAACCTGCTAAAACTTCTTTATTCATCATAAATAGAGTCTCTTAGAAAATTATCAGAATGAACATTTTGTTTCTCTCCTTAGGCCTGCTGATATTATAGTTATATTAATAGTCCCCTACATTCAGCCATCATCTCATCTGGACATAAATCTTTTTTTAAATCAGGATGGATTATTCTTTCAATATTCTGCTGAATTTGATTAAGTAGTATTTTATTTACAATTTAATAAATAAGTCAGAGGAGTCTGTAATTTTTCATACTATTTGGTCAAGATTTATATAAGAATTATTCTAACAATAAAATGATTCATTGGGGATTTTTCATTTCCTATCTGAGTGAAAAAAACATGAACATTATATTTTCTAAATCAATGATGAGACACCAACAAATGCCTGTCAGAATGGCCAAAATTCAGGACACTGACAACACCAAGTGCTGACGAAGATGTGGAGCAACAGAACTCTTACACACTGCTGGTGGGAATGCAGCATGGTTCCAGCACTTTGAAAGACACTTCTGCAGTTCCTTACAACACTAAGCATACCCTCACCACCTGACCCAGTAATCATGCCCCTTGGTGTTTACCCAAAGGAGTTGAAAACTTACGTCCACACATAAACCCGCCCACAGATGTTCACAGCAGCTTTATTCTTCATTGCCAAAACCTCAAAGCAACTGGATGGCCTTCAGGAAGCGATGGATAAATCAACTGTGGTTCATCCGACAGTGGAAGATCAGCACCACAAAGAAATGCGCTATCAAGCCATGAAAAGACATGGGGAACCTTTGGGTGAAGGAAGCCAGTCAGAAAGGCTACATTACATGATTCCAACTCTATGGCAATCTGCAGAAAGGCAAAAGTACGGAGACAGTCAGAAGGTCAGAGGTTGCCCAGGGCTGAGGGGTGAGGAGGGAGGAGTGGGCACAGCACAGAGGATGATCTGCTCTGCATGATACTGTAATGGTGGATACATGTCATTATACATTGTCCAAACCCACAGAATGGACACCGCCAGGAGTGAGCCCTAATGTAACGGGATGGTAGTGACAGGTCCATGTAGACTCACCCATTGCGACAAGTGTTCCAGCTGGTGGTTGGCGGGGGGGGGGGGGGGGGGGTGATGGTCGTTGAGGAGAGTGTGGGAAAGGGCAGGAAGTGTATCGGAAATCTCTACATTTCTCTCAATTTTTCTGTGAACATAAAACTACTCTAAAAAATAAAGCCTGACCCTAGCCAGTGTTCCTAAGTAGTTAGAGCATCGGCCCACACTCAGAATGATCACAGGTTCAATTCCTGGTCAAGGACATGTACCTGGGTTTCAGGTTGGATCCCCGGTACCAACCCTGTGGAAGGCTACCGATAGATGTGTCTTTCATATCAATGTTTCTCTCCCACCCCCTCCACTCCCTCCCTTCCTTCCACTCTCACTAAAAATCAGTGGGGGGGGAGGGGAATCTTAGTGAGGATTTTAAAAAGAAGGAAAGATCTTATTGAGCCAATCTTTATTTTCCAGGAAATAATCCAATTTCTCAAATGTATAAGCAGAGTATTATAACCATGAACATTCCTACGTTTACTTTCAATAACTTCATCTCTACAATCAGCACTTCTAATTTAGAATTGCATGCATTTCTCTTTTTTGTTTGACTTATTGGATATTTTATTTTTATTGGGTTTTCCCCAAAATAACCAATTTATAATTTATAAGGAATTTATAATCCCTTCGGCTACTCCGTGTTCTAACACATTCATTTCTGTACATAGCATTTTCTTGTCCCTGCTTTTCTTGCTTGGTGTGTACACTAATTGTCTTTGCCCCTTTCTAAACTTCTGAAGTATCTAGTGTACTTATTTGCATTTCCCCTGTATGGGAATAAGTGACTTGAACACTATACATTTCCATCAACACTGCTTTGGCCACTCCCATATGACTTGCTATACAGGGTTCCATCAATGCTAACTAAATAGTAAGTGTCCTTTTTATTTCCTCCTTAATGCAACTTATTTTGTTGCAGGATTCTTAATTCCCAAAAGTTTTAGGGTTGCAGTTAAAGTTCTGGTCAAAGTGGAAGTAGCATTTGATTTGATCTGAATGGATGGAGATGGGGGATAGAGGGAACTACAAGAACCAAGACAGGGATGAGCAAGTTCGAGCAGGACCCAGTCCAGGTGCTGGAGTCTCGGTCTGCAAGGAAGGTGCCCTTGGGACAGGGTTCCAACTGCCAGTCCTCCTCACTGCCACTGACAACGCTAATTGATATTAGGGTGGGTCTCTCTCTCTCTCTCTCTCTCTCTCTCTCTCTCTCTCTCTCTCTCCCCATGGCATTCCTATATCTATCTCTTGGGGTAGAAATAAAAGCAAAACTTTCTTTATAAGGAAAGGAGATAGATGACATGATACTATATATAGAAAACCCTAAAGATCCCACACAAAAAAAACACTACTAGGACTGATGAATGAATTCAGTAAAGTAGCAGGATACAAAATAAATATCCAGAAATCAGTTGTATTTTTATACACTAATAATGGACCATCAGAAAGGTAAACTAAGAAAACAATCCCACTACAATTGCATCAAAAAAATAAAATACCTAGGAATAAATTTAACCAAGACTTATACTCAGAATTATAAGACATTGAAGAATTAAATTGGAGAAAATGCAGAGAAGTGGAATCATATACCATGTTCGTGGATGGGAAAATTGACATCATTAAAATATACACACTACACAAAGCAATCTATAAATTCAATTCAATTCCTATCAAGATACCAATGGTATATTTCACAGAATTAGAACAAACATGCAAACTATACCACAAAGCCAGAGCAATCAAAGTAGCCCAGTACTGGCAACTTACACTTTTATGGTCAATTAATATTTGACAGCCCTGCCCGTGTGGCTCAGTGGTTGAGCAACAACCTATGAACCAGAGGTCATGGTTCGCTTCCCGATCAGGTCACATGTCCAGGTTGTGGGCTCGATCCCCAGTTAGGGGGCATGCAAGAGGCAACCGATCAATGAGTCTCTCTCATCATTGATATTTCTATCTCTCCTTGTCCCTTCCTCGCTGAAATCAATAAAAGTATTTTTTATAGATTTTATTGATTTTTTACAGAGTGGAAGGGAGAGGGATAGAGAGTTAGAAACAGCGATGGGAGAGAAACATCCATCAGTTGCTTCCTGCACTCCTCCTCCTGGGAATGTGCCTGCAACCAAAGTACATGCCCTTGACAGAAATCAAACCTGGGATCCTTCAGTCCACAGGCTGATGCCCTATCCACTGAGCCAAACTGGTCAGGGCAATAAAAATATATTTTAAAATATTTTTAAAAATTTTTCACAAAGGAGGCAAGAACACAATGGGGTAAAGGTAGTCTATTCAATAAATGGTATTAGGAAAATGAGGTATGTGAAACAAGATCATATTCTTATATCACACACAAGAATAAACTCAAAATGGATTAAAGACTTAAATGTTACACTCAAACCCATAAAAATCCTAGAAGAAAACATAGGCAGTAAAATCTCAGACATTCCTCATAGCAATATTTTTTCTAACATATCTTCTCCAACAGGGGAAACAAACAACAACAAAAAAAAAACAAATGGGACTACATCAGACTAAAAAGTTTTTGCGCAGCAAAGGAAACCATCTACAAAATGAAAGAACTCATTTGTACGGGCCAGTGAGAGGGATGATGCATCCGGTGAGGGGTTCTATGCAAAAGTTATAAAGAACTTATAAAATTCAACACCAAAAAAACAACAGCAAACCATCTAATTCTAAAAATGGGCCAAGGACCTGAATAGGCACTTCTCCGAAGAGGGCATACAGAAGCCAGGAGACATATAAAAAGATGCTCAACATCACTGTGCATCCGAGAGATGGAAATCAAAACAACAATGAGGTACCATCTCACACCTGTCAGAATGGCTGCCACCAACACATCAACTAACAACAAGTGCTGGCGAGGGTGTGGAGAAAAGGCACCCTCGGGCACTGCTGCTGGGAGTGCAGACTGGGGCAGCCACTGTGGAGGACAGTTTGAAGGGTCCTCAAAAAATTAAAAATGGAACTGCCTTTAATCCATTTTGAGTTGAATTCACACACAGAGACGGACGTGAGCAACTCAAGCCATTTTCTTGGCCCACGCAAGACGGCTTGGGTTGAGGGCCAGGCTCGGGGATGGTCTCAGCATCAGGACCAGCAGCTGTCCTCCCCGCCTCTGCCATCGCCGACCACCCACCTACCCCACTAGCGGCTGAAACGCTAGCGCCACGCATGAGTCATCCTAGAGACGAAAGCTGTCTGAAAACTATGTGTCCGTTTCCCAGTGTCCCCTTGTAGCTTGGGGCGGGGGGGAGGGGGCGGGAGGAGAGGCTCCTGCCCCTGGGTCCTGGCCCACACCAGCACCCTGGCTGGGACACAGGCCCAGACATGAGTTTCCACATGGTGGTGTGCACTGCCCACTGACGTCCGGCCCCAGGCGGTTTAATCATTTCTCGAAAACAAGGCACGGAAAGCAAAGTTCTCTGGACCCACTCAGAGGCTGAAAGGCCTTGGGCTCTGCGAGGCCGACAATGGAAGAAAGACTGCAAACAGATAGGAAAGAAAACACGATTCAATCACGGAGGTGACACAAAATCAATGGAAGCTGGGCCACGTCGATACTCCTTCACTCTGGGCTGCGGGCAGCTCCCGCGTGTTTTCAGATCGCCCCCAGATTGCTTCCTATTTGCACTGGACAAAGAGGGACTTTGGTGGGGGCAAAAGGGAGCCTGCCATTTCCTGACACGTCTCACTGGATCCTTCAGGAGTGGTGACAGGTCTGCCCCTTGCTTGGGCAGTGTAGCTGGTCAGCCCCAGGCCTGTGCACAGATGAGACCCCAGTGCCCACACCAGCACGGATGGCTGGGCAATGCCTGGGTCACAGAGACTGAGCTAACCTCTAGGAAAATCAAGGAGCTGCTGTTCGCTGCCCACTGGGACGGTAGAGGTCCAGGCCCCTCCCCACGTTGGGTTCTGCATCACGAAGCAATGGACCCTGGCGTCCACAGTGCAGACTCCACAAATGCAGAGCAGCCAACCAGCAAATCCATGCTCCACCGCACGTGTCAGCAAGAGGGGACCTCACACTGAGAAAGGGCCCTGGGTTCTAGCAGGCAACTCCCGCAGCCAACTACCAAGGACCTTAAGAACTTTTCCACCGAAATCCTCATCCTATGAGACTGGACAGAAATGCTCATGGAGCATTGGCACTTGGCCCTGATCAACCTGGCGATGGATGGCTCTTGGGACATTTTTCAAACCCTCTGAACAAATCACTGCTGAACAGTATCAAAAGCACACCTGGACAGTGAGGGGACACACCTGGACAGTGGGGGAAGACACCTGGACAGTGAGGGGACACACCTGGACTGTGGGGGGACACACCTGGACAGTGAGGGGACATACCTGGACAGTGAGGGGAGACACCTGGACAGTGAGGGGACACACCTGGACTGTGGGGGGACACACCTGGACAGTGA
>PVJC01037814.1:0-17036 GCA_004026665.1 Murina feae
TGAGTGGCGGCCGCCATGTTGGCTGGGCTAATTTGCATACAGCCGCTCTGATTGGCTGGTGGGCGTGGCTTACCCTGTCTCGGAGAAACGGTTAATTTTAATATTTCGCTTTTATTAGTTTAGATAATTCTTTTTTATATTTATTATTCATATTATTAAAGTTGTTCCTCTTTTCCCCCCCATAGCTCCCCTCCTCCCAGTTCCCACCACACCCTTTGCCCGTATCCACCCCCCACTGTCCTCATCCCATAGGTGTACGATTTTTGTCCAGTCTCTTCCCACACCCCCAACACCCCTTTACCCCTGTGAATCGTCAGTCCACTCCCTTTCCATGCCCCTGATTCTAGTCTATTCACCAGTTTATTCTGTTCATCAGATTTTTTTTATTCACTTGATTTTTAGGTTCACTTGTTGATACATATGTATTTGTTGCTCATAATTTTTATCTTTACTTTTTCTTCTTCTTCCTCTTCTCAAAGGATACCTTTCAGCATTTCATATATAATACTGGTTGGGTGGTGATGAACTCTTTTAGCTTTTTCTTGTCTGTGAAGCTCTTTGTCTGACTTTCAATTCTGAATGATAGCTTTGCTGGGTAAAGTAATCTTGGTTGTAGGTTCTTGCTATTCATCATTTTGAATATTTCTTGCCACTCCCTTATTATACTTCTTATAGGTAAATCTCTAATTATCAAAAACCTAATTTTATAGATGAACAAACTGAGACTTAAATGTTAAGTAGCTAGCTGGTCCAAGTTCCACAATTTCAGTGTCTCCACCTCTAAAGCTTATTTTAATCACTATAATAGTACATTTTCTTTATATTTATTCCTTTCCACACATCCACCAAAAAGAATAACTTTTTGGCTTAGCACTTGATGCAAGCTTGATGATCAGTAAATGTTTCTTGAATAAAGAAAAAGTTCTCCCTCAAATTTGCCACTCTTTTCATGAATCCTGTCTTAGTTGAAAGTATCACCATTTATTCAAATATCCAAGCTAAAAGCCACAGAGCCACCCAATCCTTTATTTTCCTTAGCTTTAGTTCTCTGTCCTATTGGTCACTGCTATGGTTAATTTTATATGTAGGCCCCACTGGGCTAGGATGCCTCAATATTTGGTCAAACAATTTCCTGGGTGTTTTTGTTGAGGGTAATTTTTGGATGAGATTGACATTTAAACTGGTAAACTTTGAGTATAGCATGTTGTCCTCCACAATGAGGGTGGGCCTCATCCTTTCATAGAACAAAACCAGACTTCTCCCCACCCCTCCATCCCTGGGCAAAAAGGAATTCCACCAAGAATGGCCTTTCAGCTTGAACTGCAACATCAACTTTCTCCTGAGTCTCCTATTGGTCCTGTTTCTCTGGAGGACCATGACTAATCCAGTAACTAAGTCCTTTAAATTCTTTCTGTGAAATATTCTTCACCATCCTCAGGGCTCTATATTGGCTCAGGTCCCAATCTTTTAACTTATAATAATTCTGTTGCTTCTATTTTCTCTAATTCCCGCTCTGGAATTAGGTCAGTGGCTCCTATATGCTTGCAGAATCAAATGCAGGCTCCTTGGCATGACATTCAAAGTCCTTCACAGACGAGAGCCAGCTCTTCTGACCAGGCCATCACCCACTCCCAGCCATTTAGTCCCAACACACCAATCAGCAAGCATGAACTTGTCCTGCTTGCACACCTCTGGGTCTTAACTCTTTTGGACTCACTTTCTGTGTTGATAAATCTTCTTTTAGACATCTGAGCAAGAGTTTCAAACAGCAACAAAGTAGAAGATTTTGGTTCCAGCCTCTTCATTAGCTTAATCAGTGACTTTGGATTATGAATTAAAATCAAGAAAAGAGCTCTAGCTGGCTTGGCTCAGTGGATAGAGCGTCAGCCTACGTACTGAAGGGTCCCAGGTTCGATTCTGGCCAAGGGCACATACCTGGGTTGCGTGCTTGATCCCCAGCAGGGGGCGTGCAGGAGGCAGCTAGTCAATGATTCTCTCTCATCATTGATGTTTCTATCTCTCTCTCCTTCTCCCTTTCTCTCTGAAATCAATTAATAAATATTTTTTTAAAAATCAAGACAGGAGTTCAGCCTCCCCTAAGAATCCTTTCCTTATAGCTGAGGGTCATATAAGTCTACATACGCCGTTTAGTCTCTATTGACACAATGAACAACCAGTTGAAAGGGAAACAGTAAATCATCTGCTTGCTCAGTCAGCACATTGCCAAGCCAGTGTTTTGACTGCTTTTTCATTCACCTGCTGTTTTTCACTTGACTGACACAATATCCCAGTTACGTGTTCATTGGGTAGCCTTTAGCAAGGAGATGATGTGAGACAGGGGCCCATAAAACTTCCAGGGTAATTCTAAAGTCTTTTGTTTCATGTTGTATTGAATTTCATCAGACTGACTTCTGACTACCTGTCATGTATGTTTCTTTTGTTCATTAGGATGTAAGATTAGAGTTGCTTTAAAATTCCCTTTGGTGAATTGTTTAAACCTGTGAAATGTTATCAAAAGGTCACTGAAATACATGTACCAGTAGCTTTCAAAGTTAATAGACAGCATAGTCAATTCTATATCTGGAAAATGGCCCAGTTAAGAATCCAGATATAATACTGCCAGTATTCATTCATTCATTCATTCATTCATTCAGCAAAGGGAATTGAGTTCCTTTCCTCTCCACTGTGCTAAGTTTAGGAATATAAAAATGAATATAACCCTTAAAGAGCTTATACTCAAAGCAAAAAAGACAGCCAGATTAATAAGCAACAGTTCTTTGTATCATAATAATACTTATAAACCTAGAAGAAGGTATAAGTTAACTTAGGGAGTGGTCGAGAAAGTCTACACCCAAAAAGGAAACAAAAGTGATTATGAGCTGAGTCAAAGGGTGTCACTTAGTTGAACATCTGGCTTGATTTATAGAACTGATTCTCAAAGTGTGGTCCCCAGACCTAGGTCTTCAGCACCATCCAGGAATTTGTAAGAAAGGCAAACTCAAGTCCCAGTTCATACCTCCTGAATCAGATACTGGTGGGATGGAGGGCTGGGCCGGGGCAGGGCGGGGGCGGGGGGGGAAGAAGGAGGGGGAGTATAAACAGTCTGTATTTTAACTTGCCCTCTGGATGATTCTGATTCACACCTAAGTTTGAGAGTCACTCATTCAAAGAAAGATGCACAGCCCAGCCCAGTGCATTTAAGAAAGATGTACAGCCCTGCACAACTGGTGCCTAAGAAGTGGGAGTGGGGGAGGGGGTTGAGGGGGGCCAAGAGAATGAGGACTGTAGACTGAGGACAGATTGTGAAGAATCCTAAAGAACTTGCTAGAAAAGTAAGACTTTGTCCTCTAGGTCATGGGTAGACATTAGAGTGTTCTAACCAGGAAATTATGATAATTAGATTTGTGATTTTTAGATAAATAACTATGGTAGCAGTTTAAAAGATTAATTCAATATATGCAGGCAAGAGGAGGAGTGAGGGAATAAGAGCTATAAAAGTCCAAGCCAATGGTATTTCAAGTCTAAATTGAATAGCCAGTGGCATTGAGAATGGAGAAGAAAAAAATATGTTGAAAGTCTTTTAGGATGTGAAATCACCGGTACTGTTTTTTGACTATCTAAATATTAGAGGAAGGAAAGAGCTTCATTTTCTTAATTGTTGGGTGCATTTTATGTTTCACAAACTGAATGTCCAAACCATTTTAAAATGGACTGAGGAAGAGAAGAAGCTTTGCAAAGTTGGTAAGTGAGGTGAGAGGTAAGGGGACACTTGAGGAAGAAATAAGTTTTAAGGAGTTTGGGTGTCTTGAGGTGTCTATAGTGAAAGTTAAGTAGAAAATTTATGTTGGTATTTTTTGAATCTTGCTTTCTTGCTACTTTCTATTTGAATTTTAATGTACTCTAGTAAAAAAGAGATTACATATTCCATATGAATTTCAAATCACAATAAAAATTCTGGAGAAGAATTTGACTGTCTACATTACCATAGTCACTTGATGGATCTCTTTGGGAGCAATGAGAGCAAATGGCACCTCTGCTCTCCAAACCTGGTATAATTTTGCTCAGCTTGGAATTGTGTAAACAGGAAGATTACTAGTATTACTGCTTGAAATTTTCTTTAATATTTTTTGTGTGGTCTTTAATTCTGAAGACTTTTAAAATAGTTCTGGGTAGATAACTAAAATATCAAATTATAATCAAATAAGGAGAACATTTTTAGTATCAGAGCTATTCATCTTAATACGATTTGGGGAAACACTCTTTGTGTCCACATTTATATTCTCCAGGTAAGCACACTGCAGCAAGTAGGATATAGAATAGAGAGCCAATCATTGCAGCCACCTTAAAGGTCCTTCTGGAAGCCCATGTTGGCAGAATTAACTGAGCCACCTCCATAACTGTCTAATGCATGATCCAAATTTTCTGTTTTCTCTAGCCACCTCCAAAATTTATGCACTGGAGAGGGTGTCAAAACCAAGTCCTTTAAAATCCAAGTCCCTGTTCTCACAGTCAACAGAATCAAAGAGATCCTAAAGATTCATACTCTCCTCAGAGCAGTGCTGCTTACACTTAGAATTTGGCGGCAATCCCAAGAACACACAGAAAAGAAGGGCCTGTCATTTCAAGTGCAAAGCAGGAGTGGCCCACCACAAAGGTCAGAATTTGCTTCCTTAGCTATTATCTGCATGACCTGGGGTGAGCTACTTAGCCTTGCTTTTAATTGGAGGGAGAGGGGAATTCCTCCACTGATCCGTGGGAATAAAAGGAGCTAGAGCAGGTAAAACTTTTGTATTTTGCTCTCATATTGTTATTATTAGCATGAGCGTCATTCTTTTCCTAATTATACTGGGAGGCTCCAGAATGAATCCTGGCCTTGCATATTGGACAGAGACCCACATCCTGAGTTTAGAAAGTACTCTAAAGAATTATTTTTTTAATAGGGTGATATACCCTCCTGTATATGTTAGTACTGTCATTTGTGCATTCTATCACAACAGTCCTCATTCACTTCAACATTGAAATGTAACGTTATCTCCTGCAATGTTTCAGTTTCTTGTTATTCACCTCATTTTTAAAAAAACTGTAAAATGCCTATATAAGATGGTGAAATAATAACTTGTTTTAAATGCTTAATATCTACTGAAAGCACATATATTGAGCATGTACACATGCTGGGCTTTGATTAATTTTTCCTAATATTTGTATAGGTAATTGAAGTATACTCTCATCAAATATATCATTTGACTCTCAGAGCACTCTGGTAGGAAAAACTTACTCAGAATTTTCTTTTCCTTTTCCAGTCTTAAGTTTGAAGAACCTTATGCGTATTACTTTCAGATGTCTACCAGTTGGGTTTTGCTCATGGCTACAAATTGTTCCAAGCATTCAAAGGTTTAATTTATACTGCAAGATGTTGCCCAATTTATTGTCATTAGCAACTGAATGAGTCAACCTAATAGTCTGTGGAAATATAAATGTCTGAAGGATGTCTGTCCACGTGAAGTTTTTGTTACTATTCTCTCATTGAGTTCTAAAGCATGCCTCCACCTTACAATTATCTGGAAGATGAATATAAAATTTCCTGGAGGTGGGCCTACTGAATATTTTTGTGGGTCAATTGTGTGGGAGTTCATAATTTTAAAACCCCAAATTGGTCTGTTGTAGAGATGATTGTATTGACCCAGGGCATAACCAGTTCTCTTCATTCTGTGTCCAGAGATAAAGCAGGTTCCTTGCCTTGCAACTGTAGCCAACCTATTCTGGCTTTTCCTTCTTGCAGTTAGCCTACTTCCCCTTTGGATATGACTGTGAGAAAAGAACCCACAGGCATAAATCCTAATGGAATAGTAAACTCTAAATTGCTATATCCCATTTCCTAAATATAAATATTAAATCAAAAGCTTTAAAACAATATATTAAACCATGTTCTTCTACCATAGTAACTATCCTATTTTTTTTGTCTTATTTTTCTGTTGGAATTTTAGACCTCATATTTTTACAGGAGGGTGGGAATTTGTAAATTGAACTTTGTTACCACTTAAATATAGATGCATTTTTCTGTTCTTATATGATCCACTTAAACTTACCATCAAAGTGAACTACGGACTCATTTTAAAAAGAAAATATATCCAATAGGCCATAATTCCCCAAGACCTTTATTTATACGATATCTACTACTTAGGATCATGGCCTCATGACATGCAATTCTCAGTTCTGTGAGCCTCCAGGAAATAGCATTCATAAAGTCATTTCACAGCAGACTTCAATGCCAATCCAGCAATAAAATATTCCATTCTCACCCTGGAAGCAGCCACACACAACCACTGCTCCTTTCTTTTTACATTGAAAAGCCATCTTTTGGTAAAGATATCAAAGATAACTGCAGCACAGACTAAATAGCAACCTCTTTTAATAAAGATGCCGTTGGATGTCAAACTATAATGTAAACTAATTGGAACTTCAATAATTTCAGCTATTAGAGACTTCAGGATACTGTAAATATACAATCCTTGCAATTCATTTTTTTCCAAATAAAAAATAAAACAGGTGGGGGGATTCCCACCCAGAAAATATAAGTGGATCTTCAACACACCTGGGTTCTTCACTCTTTCTCTCTTACAGCCAACCATGAAATCATCCCTCTTATTGTCCTAAGGAGAAGAACAATCTTCCACTTCGCTTGCTCTGTGTTGAGTCTCTTTCCACCATGGGTTCTCTAGGCCATAAAATCCTCTAATTCCTTCCTCTCCCATAATCCCACCTGTTTTCCCCTTAGCTGTGACTGTGGTATATTTATATTAGTTATCCATCAGTTATCCATCAAGTTTCACTTTCTTTGAGACAAGGAGGAAAAGCTGAAGAGGCAAGAGGCTGGGTATTTCTAATACATTTATCTAATTGTTTGCACATACAACCTGAAGTTACAGCGTAACTTCCGGTTAATTGTTTGCCTTCTTAGTCTTTATCAACAGTGTTAGTCACAAGTAGAGAGAAAACTATTAAACATTTTGTTGTGTCTGAAGGAATTGGTTTTTTAAAAAAAAGCTAAATCTTACAAATTAAGGTAAATGAGAGCTTTATTGAATATGTAATTTTGAGCTACACTGAGCAGCCACAGTATAATGGAAGTCATGTGTACTGTGAATTGTAGTACCTGGTCTTTTATAGTAACTGCTTGATAAATTTGGACACAGAACAAGCCTTTTTAGGTAGTGGTTTCTTTATCTGCAAAATGAGCAGGTTTAAGTAATAGTCTTCATGGTACTTAGAGATCCAGAATCCTGATTTGGAAAAACTCAAAAGAATAATTTGACATTATGACTTCTCATAATACTTCCTTCTTACTCTAAAGCTAATCATGTTCTTCTTTGCTCTCTGATTGCTCATGTGTGACCCAAGTCTTACAATCCTAATAAGTCAAATTTAAAGTCAGTTCCAAAGGTTTGATATTATCTGTTCCTGCCTAGTATCTGGCAATTGATTTTTGTTTCATCTCTTCAAGCATTTTTGCAAAAGTCTGAATAAATTGGATATACATTTATCCAATAACTTAAAAACATTTATTGAATCCTATATTTTATTTCTGTTTTTCCCTAAAACATTTAAAAGCAAGTTGTTGTTGAAGTAGAACAGAATATGTGAACTCAGAATATGCCAAATGTAGATTATTTTGACCTAAAAATAATCAAGGTGCAACAGACTCAAGAAAAGAATTTTATCGCTTCCTTAACTATCTAAAATTATTTAGATGGGGTCCTCAATGAGAGAGAGGGTTCGGGGCTATTACCAGAGATAGTTTTTATCTGAATGACCTACCTATATGACAGGACAAACATCTAATTACCAAACACCTGCTCTTATTATTGTTCTATAAATTACCCTCCTCCCCTCTGAATCCCCTGGCCCCTATCCCATTTCTTAGCTCAGGATGTCATATAAGCTGCAACTGCTTGTCTTGCCCTTGGGTGTTATATATTTATAGAGTTCTCATATGTACATAATAAAATTTGTTTTTCTCCTGTTAATCTGCCCTATGTAATTTAATTATTAGACCAGCCAAAAGAATCTAGGTAGATGGAGGAAATGTTTTTCTCCCCAACACAGTTATGATACTTCACTTCAGGATACTTCAGCAGTTATTGACTAAAAATTAGATCTTCATCACAGCTAAAAAGAAAATAACAATTCAAATGTATCCTCTATCATACAAACCACATTTACTTTTCTCCTGTTATTCCCAAAATGACTTTTACACCTGTGTGTGTGTGTGTGTGTGTGTGTGTGTATGTTTAATCTAAAATCCAATCAAGATTCACAAATTTTATTTGGTATTTTCAAGCTTAGCACAAATGGCAACCATCTGCAGATCACTTTATGGAACATACCAACTGATTCCAGGCAGAGCACAGGCAACAGCTGACCTGGGTCTGCACCAGAGCCCCTCCCAAGAGACACCCAGTAGTCAGCTTCAGACCACACTCAGAATATCACTGAACCACCTCCACAAATGACACACACAAAGGATGGTTACAGCAGGCATCAGAGCCCCACTAAACAAATCCTGCCCCAAAGCTTGCATAGCAGCTCCTCTACTGTAGTCACCACCAGTCCTCACAACCAGTCAAGGTGATGGCCATTCCCTCCTGTTGATGTGCCAAAAGCAACAAAGGCTCACCTACAACAGGAGGGCACAATCTACACAAAAGACACACCTGGAGCACTTATTCCGTTGACAAGGGACACTGTGCCACTGGGCCCCACAGGACACCTACTACAGAAGGCTGCTTTTCTAAAAACAAGAGGTATAGCAGCCCTCCCTAATACATAGACATAAACACAGTGAGGCAGCCAAAATGAAGAGGCAAAGAAACATGTTCTAAATGAAAGCAGAGAACAAAACCCCAGTATAATGGAGACAAGCAATCAACTAGATGCAGAATTCAAAACACTGGTTATAAGGATACCCAGTGATCTCAATAACTGCAACCGAGATAGGGAACAAAAATGAAGATAGAAAACATAAAAATAACCAATCAGAAATGAAAAATACAATAACTGAAATGATGAATACATTAGAGGAAATCAACAGTAGATTAAATGAAGCTAAGGATCAAGTCAGAGATTTGGAAGAAAAGAAAGCAGAAAACCCCTAATCAGAACAGCAAAAAGAAAAAAGAAATCTCCCCTCTAAATGAGAAGAGTTTAAGGAGCCTTTGGAACAACATCAGTCATGCCAACATTTGTATGACAGGGATACCAGAAAGAGAATAGAGAGAGCAAGGAATTGAAAACATGGAAAACATCTCTAACCTGGTGAAGAAAATAGACATACAAGCCCAGGGAGCATAGAGAGTCTTAAATAAGATAAACTCAGAGGCCCATATCAAAACACATCCTATATAATAAAAGGCTAATATGCAAATTGACCGAATGGCAGAACGTCCAATCATTTTGACACACACTGACCACCAGGGGGCAGACACTCAACACAGGAGCTGCCCTCTGGTGGTCAATGTACTCCCACAAGAGGAACACCACTCAGCCAGAAGCTGGGCTCAGAGCTGGCGAGTGCAGTGGCTGTAGTGGGAACCTCTCCTTCCTCTGCAGCAGCGCTAAAGATGTCCAACTGCCAGCACAGGGAGCAGGCCTAAGCTGTCAGTCAGACATCCCTCGAGGGCTCCCAGACTGGGAGGGGGCAAAAGATGGACTGAGGGACCCCCTCCCCACCAAGTGCACAAATTTCATACACTGGGCCTCTAGTCATAAATAAAACACCAAAGATTGGGGATAAATCAATATGGTGGCATGGGTAAACACCTGAAATTGCTGCCTCACACAACAGTTCAAAAGTACAACTAAAAGACAAAACAGACATCATCCAGAACCACAGGAAGGCTGGCTGAGTGGAAATTCTACAACTAGAAGAAAAGAGAAAAGCACACCGAGACTCAGAGGAGGTGCAGAAGTAAAATGCAGAGGTACAGAAGCATGCTCCGAAAGGGCTGGCAACTAGGACACGGTTGTCTTTTTCAATCAGGAAGGAGACACAAGCTCATGACTGCTTTGAATTCCAGTTCAGGGTGAGTCTCTGGAGACCCAAACTCATATGAAGAGAATCTGGACTGTCTGGCATCGGGCGGAACTCAAGCAGGTTTCTCTCAGAGGTGCTTGCAGTGATTACTGTGGGACATTGAGACCCAGTGCCTATTAGGGCTGGGCTGAGGATCAGCCATAGCTGTTTGCTCCGCCCTGTTGATTCCCTGAGACCCCGCCCCGCCCCGCCCAAGCTGTGTGCAGAGGCTTTTGCATATGAATAACCTGGCCCTTTGCAATGTAAAATTACCAGGGTCATCCAGACAACAGCTCAGAACCATAGGGACACACTCAGGGGGAAGACTCAGTGAGCATCAAAGCTCCACTGAAGCAAGTCTTGCCAAATAAGGGTGTCTCCAGCACAGAAGTTCTCCCACAGTAGACATAGCTGATTCTCATAGCTAATTGGCCTGGAGGTCAATTCCTCCCAGTGATATCTACAACAATCAAAGCTTGATTACATCAAGACTATGTACAAAGCTCCCAAAGGTGTTCACCAAGAGTGTCCATCTCAGGTAATTGAGGAGGCTGAGCCACTGGGTCCTATAGGACACCTAGCACAGAAAGCCACTCTATCAACACAGGGAAGCAGCCAAAATGCGAAGACAGAGACAGGTCACAAATGACAGAAATGGAAGAAAGCAAACTACTGAATATAGAGTTCAAAACCACGGTTATAGAATTTTCTAGAAACTGCCAGTAAACTTAGTGAGACTACTGAGGATATGAAAAAGGGCCAACTAGAAATTAAGCATACACTGACTGAAATAAAGAATATTATACAGAGATCCAACAGCAGACTAGAGGATCACAATCATCAAGTCAAAGATTTGAAATACAAAGAAGCAAAAAACACCCAACTGGAAAAGGAAAAAAAAAAAAAAGAATCCAAAAATATGAAGATAGTGTAAGGAGCCTCTGGAACAACTTAAGTGTACCAACATCAGAATTATAGGGGTGCCAGAAGAAGAGAGAGAGCAAGATATTGAAAACCTATTTGAAGAAATAATGATAGAAAACTTCCCCTACCTGGTGAAAGAAATAGATTTATAAGTCCAGGAAGCACAGAGAACCCCAAACAAAAAAAAATGAAAAAGGAGCACACCAAGACACATCATAATTAAAATGCCAAGAGCAAAAGACAAAGAGAGAATCTTAAAAGCAGCAAGAGAAAAATAGTTAGTTACCTACAACGGAGTATCCATATGACTGTCAGCTGATTTCTCAACAGAAACTATGCAGGCCAGAAGGGAGGGGCAAGAAATATTCAAAGTGATGAATAGCAAGAACCTACAACCAAGATTACTTTACCCAGCAAAGCTGTCATTCAGGATTTAAGGTCAGTTAAAGAGCTTCACAGATAAGAAAATGCTAAAGGAGTTCATCACCACCAAACTATTATTATATGGAATGTTGAAAGGTATCCTTTAAGAAGAGGAAGAAGAAGAAAAAGGTAAAGATAAAAATTATGAACAAAGTGACAACAGCCCTAGCCAGTTTGGCTCGGTGGATAGAGCATCAGCCTGCAGACTGAAGGGTCCCGGTTTCAATTCTGGTCAAGGACATGTACCTTGGTTGTGGGCACATATCCAGTAGGGGGTGTGCAGGAGGCAGCTGATCGATGTTTCTCTCTCATCAATATTTCTAACTCTGTATCCCTCTCCCTTTCTCTCTGTTAAAAAAATCAATAAAATATATATTTTTTAAAAGTGACAACAAATACATATCTATCAACAAGTGAATCTAAAAATCAAGTGAATAAATAATCTGATGAACAGAATAAACTGGTGAATATAATAGAAGCATGGCATAGAAAGGGAGTGGACTGACAATTCTCAGGTGGGGGGGAGAAAGGGGTGTGGGAGTGCAGGAAGAGAGTGGACAAAAATTGTACACCTATGAATGAGGACAGTGGGGGGGGGTGTAAGGGAAGAGAGTGGGGTAGGAACGGGGTGGAGGGGAACTATGGTGGGAAAAAAAAGTGGAACCACTGTAATAATCTCAACAATAAAGATTTAATTTAAAAAATGCCAAAGGTTAACAAAAAGGAGAGAATCTTAAGGTAGCGATAGAAAAGCCCTTGTTCAATAGTTTGTTGGCTATATCCACAAATAACTAGCTGAAATTTTGATTGAGATTGCATTGACTCTATAGGTCAAGTTGGGAAAAACTGATATCTTAACAATATTAAGTGTTCCTATCTATGAATAAAATATTTTGGTATGAACCTAACAAAATATGTATAAGATCTATATTAGGGAAATTACAACTCTGATGAAATATATCAAAGAAATAAATAGATATTCCATTTCTCTCTTCCTTAGAAAAGTGGTGGGGGTTGGGATTATTTTTCTTCTATACCACTTTCATGGCATTGTTTTTGCTGCAGTTATATATATGCAGTGCTTATTTTCACCATTAGATTAATAAACTCTTGAGAGCAGAATTCACAGCTCTTAGCTCTGAAACCTCCATAGTACTTAACTCTAAAACCTCCTAGTTGACAATAAATATTCTATTGAATACTAAATATGTACACAAATACACACAGTCACATAACCATTATCTACATTGAAGTTCTTTCCAAAGGTTCATCAATGAATTGCAAGAATGTTTATACTTAAGACTTTTAGAAAATGAACCGAAAATGTAAATAAAATATCCAAGAGTGGAGAAAAAGATGAATGCATAGTATTAATAGTATGTATTGTTGGGGAAGTAAATCAGTAAAACAAATATTTAAGGAACAATGCACAAAAATAATCAGCTTTCCAGTATCCTTTTACCAAATTCATTTACTATTTTTAATTCAAATATCTATCAGAAATCCTATATTTGTGAACACTTGAAATGGTATCCAAAGGATGCAGGTGCCCCAGAAAGCTGATTATTGGTTCGAGTTTAGTAAACATGATATGAACATGTACTGCCTGCCCTTGATGATACTAAGGATGGGGTTATAAATATAATAAAACATACTCACCCCTGGAAAGTTCTCTGTGTCGTGGGGTGTTGAGGCATGTCTCCCCCCAAAAGTTGATATGCTATGCTAATTCTGTAGAGGAAATCTTATCTGTGCATTTAAAGAACACAGTGGAAAGAATGCTTAGTTCTGAAAGAAGTTAGGGGCCGCGTTGACAGAGGAGAGGACATTTGGAATGTAATTAGAGAAACCCGTGGCAAAGATGTCAGCAGTGGCAAAGACAGGAAGGTGTAAGAATACCTGGCACATTTATAAACTTCTAGTTCAGTGTGGTTAGGACCCAGGCTTCCCAGGTTGGGAAAACAAGGATTAAAATGAAGTATTTGGTCTGACTGTGAAAATTCATGATTTTCATGGTAAGGAGTTTAGACTTTATTCTGAAATAATGAGGAGGCATCAAAGATTTATACTTGGGGGCACTAGAAACATTTTCAAATAAAGTAGCTCTTTGAGACACTAGTCATGAAATGAATCCAGCATTCAGGAGTCTAAATGATGCAAAGATTAGTCCTAAGGTAGCTGATAGAAGCAAAACTCTTTCAGTGAATCTTATTACAACTGCACAGGGCAATAGAGAGAGGCCCATCTCCTACTCCCACCTGGTCCTACTCCGGCCCTTCCTCCAATCCTCTGCTCTCAATTGCTTTCTTCCAGAATGTCTCCCCTAATGAACCTGATCCAACTAAAACCCCTTGAATATTTACTGACTGGCAGTCATTTACTGACTGTTTCCTTCACCTTTGTTTCTTTGTCATTTTTATGTGTTTATATCCTCTCTCCCAACTGGACTGTAAGTGTGTCTGTATCTTACCCCAATGTTCCTGTTCACGCATTAAACATTCAATAAATCCTCTCCATTGTCTGTTTGATGGGCTAACTGTCTTATGAGACAGACCTAAGAAAAAGAGGAATCTAGGGATTTCAGAGAAGTATATCATAATAAAGAAAGCCCCATTAGCTAAGGTGGAAAAATTGAGCCTGCTAGCTAAAAATATTATGACAACAGAGGAAAGTTTAGAAAAGAAAACGAAGTATTAGAGGGTAGCTGAGAAAAAAAAAGGAAGAGAAAATTAATAAAGACTCGCTCTCTGAGAGATTGATCACACTGTAGCTATAAGGCTAAAAATCTAATTATTTACTTTTGGGAATGTTGGTCCACAACTTTCAAAACAATTTCTTTGGAAGACATGTTTTATTGCCAAGACATGTTTTATTGCCATTTTTCTTGATTTTTTAAAATATTGTAAAAATATTTTATATGCCTTATAAACATTACAGAATATTTTCAATAAAATGTCATTTTGCCAAGCCACAAAGTGCTTTCAACTTCATCACTTACATAGGCACAGCCTGGATTCAAAGAAGCCCCGCCAAGATTTTAATGACAGGTGTCCATCACTACAAAGCAGAGGATCACCTTGAAAATTAGGTGAATACCAATTCATTTCAAGAAAGCACATGGAAGCCCCGGCATGACGAAGCCCCGGCCTTGGCCTGTATTCTGCGCTCTGGTTGTCTGGTGGGTCTGCCAGCCTGGCATTCATCTGCATGGGAGAAAAAGGAAGACTACGAAAAGTGTTTGTAAGTGTCCAGTGACAGAAGAAAATTGGTGCAAGTCCAAACAGCACTGAGAGTTTGTCTTAACACCATTGCTTACTGGCTGTTATGGTATACTAGTATATTGAAGAAATTGGATGATAGTATCTGTTTATAGCATAGCAATATGCTTATAACCAAGAATCAAAGACACAAATAGAAAAATGGAAAATGGACACAAAGGGGAAAATAAGGACTACCTTGCCCTGATATATTGCACATCTGCTTATACTACATTGGACTGAGTTGTTGCTTTGGCAACATGAAAAGTGTAGGGAAGACCTCTCCCACAATTCTCCTCCTTATCCCTCACAGTTGTTCTCCAGCATCGAGAACATAAGATAAATGAGGAATGACCTTCACAGTAAAAAAGGAGGGGCTAGAAAAATTGAAGTCATCTACTTAGTAGTTGTTTGGTCTCAGATGCTGTACATGTCACAAAAAGAAAAAAAAAAAGAAAGCAACAATAGAGAAAGGTAGATCCAAGAGCTTAGAGGCAGACCAGGGAGAGCCTGGTACCAGAGTTCTTACTGGAGAGAGAGGTTTTTGTTGTTGTTGTTGTTGTTGTTGTTTTCCTTTTAGGAGAATTATGGACAAAGGTAGATCTTTCATCAACACTCATTAGTATTCTTGTTTATAGTATCCTGTTTGTTCCCTTTATAGCACTTACAGCAAGTGACAAGTAAATTATCCACCAAATAATATTATTGAATGGTTGAATAAATGAATGAGTGAGAATGGAAGTGCTACAGAGAGGTTGTTAGGAATGAGCTGGATAAATGTGGCTGTAGAGGGGGTGGTCCTTAGGAAGGGCCTGGTCTATAGGAGAGCAGTGTCAGTACAGTGGTGTAGGGTCTAAGATTGCAAGGGCCTGAGTTCCTAATCTGGTTCTCAAAGGCAGTGTGTTTTAAACATGTGCTAAAGCCTGTACCAGCTCAGCATAAAACTCCAAGTGAACATCATTCACTAGTCCTCCAATTGGATCTTCACCTGTGCTACTAAATCAGACACTCTGAGAGTGGAGCCCATGTATGTATCTGTGTTATAGCAGACATTTACCATTTGGTCCACTGAGAACATCCCCTTTCTTCAAAACCAAGCTTCCAGTGAGGGGGTGGGTAAAGGGGAGTGTGTGGTGCAGTCCCAGCCATCCTAACCATGAGAGCAGAACATTACCTGAGATGAGTCAATCTTAGGACATCTCCCTATTCCCTTCTCACCCCTCCTTACCCCACCTGAGGCAATGGTGAATGCTCTAAGCACAGTAACTTGATCCAAGCTAGAAAATCAGAGTCCTTTCTCAGAATTTTTCAAGCTTTTTCTGGAGAAAACAAATGCTTTCCTCTCTGATTACATGGCTGTAAGGATGTGATCTGGAGGCTGCCCATGGCACTTGGTCCTCACTACACAGAGAATGATGAGCTGAGACAATGCAGCCCAAGAGCAGGAAGAAGCAGAAACAGGAGAAGATTCCCAGAGCCCCTAGGACCCCTGACTTAGGTTGTGACTGCCCCTTCAGAGTCTGGCCTTGAGCTTTCTCCTTGAGTCTCTGTGCTACTCCAATGTTCTTCCCCTGATCCTGCGTTTTGCTTAAATTAGTTTGAGGTGAATCCCTGTCACTTATACCCAAGAGAACTCTAATACAAATGATTATATTTCCTTTTAATTTCAAAATAAAACCAAGAGAATTTAATTGTCAACGCAGAAGCTGCATTAAGAATAAGTATGCTACTCTACATTAACTTTTTCTACTTTTATTTTAAGTCAGAACAAACAGAGGACCAAACTCCCATGAAAAATAAGAGACTAATGGCTAAAGACACTCGCTTTCTACATTTTGATGTTTATTCAATTAGTTACTGGCTATATTCCACAGCAGAATTATACTCTACTGACTATAACCCTTCTCCCACTGAGCTCGAGTTTTATTCTAAGGAAGTAATTCACCGCTGGTAGGCCAAAATACAATGCAGTGTATTTGTTATACAAGAGAAGAGATTTTGCAATTGAAAATATATTATAATTTAGTCTTTGTCCTTTTCCTTCCCTCTTATTAATTTTTCTCCCCACTCCTAAGCCTTTTGCATGTGTAGAATGGTGTATGTCATCATCCATTGTAATCAGTGAGAAAATCATGTAATAAAATGTGCTATTTTAAAATACAAGGAATCTAAACTAATAAAAGCGAAATATTAAAATTAACCGTTTCTCCGAGACAGGGTAAGCCACGCCCACCAGCCAATCAGAGCGGCTGTATGCAAATTAGCCCAGCCAACATGGCGGCCGCCACTCACGGACCTGAGTAAACAGCCCTTTCCATTGCGGCAGGAGCGAAAGTGAAGCTGCGCCCCTCAGCTCAGCTCCG
>PVJC01037815.1:0-17041 GCA_004026665.1 Murina feae
GGGAAAGAGGTGGTGGTGGTGGGGGTCTCGGCCTGCTTGGTGGCTGCTCAGGCCCTTTGCGGGGCACCGGGGAGCGGGAAAGCAAGGCTGCAGGGCCGGGGTCCTGCTTGGCAGCTCCCCAGACCCTTTGGCAGCACCGGAGAGTGGGAAAGGAAGGCAGCAGGAGATGGGTGAGTGGGAAAGAGTCGGCGGCCTGCTTGGCGGCTTCCTAGGTCCCTTCCGGGGATCAGGGAGCAGGAAAAGGCTGGCCTGACCACGAGGCGGGGTTTTCCCTGCTTTCTGGTGGCTGAAGGAAGATGGGCAGTAAGCAAGCTTGGGAGGCAGGCAGCACCCAGCCCTGCCCACAGCTCAAAAAAGAGAACAACATGCAGGGGAGGGCAAGAGTCTGAGAGATCAACATAGAAGGGGTGCCTGCTCCAAGCCTCCACGGTGTGCTTGGTGGCAGGCCCCTGGCAGGTAGACACACACAGGAGGACTGCTCCGAGCCTCAGATGCAGTTGGGGGCAGGTCCCCAGTGGCCACACACATACACACACACACACACACACACACACACACACAAAAGGCGCCTGGAAGACTGGGGCCATCATAGCACATCCACTGAGCGGTCCCAGACTGTGAGAGGGCACAGGCCGGGCTGAGGGACTCCCTCCACCCCGAGTGCACAAATTTTTGTGCACCGGGCCCTAGTTTCTCAATAAAACTGGGGGACAAACTGTGAAAAATGAAAAGAATCCAAATAATGTGTCATTACCATACTGTAGTAGCAATCCTAATCCGTTCGCATGGCCTCTAGGGCTCTCCCTGTCATGATTCACCGCTCCAGGATCCTGCCTGGGGAGCCCCATACCACTGGCTCCGCGAATGTGGCCCGAGACAGATGGTGACTTTCCTTCTGAACTTAACCGCCCCCTTCTCCATAAACACCCCCTTCTCCGGGAACCCTGCCTACCCTGCCACCATGCAGCTCCCCGCCCCTCCTGCCTTCCTTTGGCTCCCCGCACTTCCACCAGGACGTTCATCCCTCTACGCCTGTATTACCCCTGCGGGGGTCCTCTAGATGTGAGCTGTTGGCCTTTGTGCATGTCAGCATGTCAAGCACAGCAGGAAGCCAACAGTCAGCCAATCATGTGAAACACATATTTCTCAATTACCGCATTAAAGAGAAAAAAAACACAAAAACAGAAGTTTAAGCAACACAAGAACAAAATTAAAATCCTTTTTAACATAACATAAGTAAATATAGGAACATAATCTCCTTCCCATAATTCTGAAAGCCACATGGCTCAAAAACAGAAAGTTTTTGCATAACCTTGCAGCAAACATATTTGATGATAAAACGACCTGAATGAATGCGGGTCATTCAGAGTCTCTGTGTATCACACTGTGTGGACTGCCAGGTCAGAAACATTAATGAGTTTGGTTTACTTTCTAAAATCAGAAGGAGTTCAAGGAAAGGATGGAGACCTGTTCTTGGGAAGTACTTCCATTGAAGACTCCACACACACACTGAGCACCTACTGTGAAGCAGGAGGAAGCCAGGGCGGGGAGGAAAGATGAAAACAGATCTGGGGTGCATGTGAAGGCCCTCACAAGCTCTCATTAAAGTCAGGACAGGCCTTACCTGGTTCACGGTGAATCCGTGGATCTTCTCTCCGACTTGGTACTGCAGCGCCCTCTCACAGGCTTTGGTACTATTCCACCTCCATGCTCTGGGATGGGCACTGCTGCAGTTACATAAAGTCATCGAAGTTAGTATTTCATACAGGAAAATTGGGCTCACAGAGCTCAGCCACATAATGAAAATAGTCATATGACTAAGATAATGCCGAGAAAAAGTAACCTTGAATCTTCCAAACACATTCCAGAAAACTAATTTCTGGCAAAGTTCCTTCAATGTTTAATAATCTTTTATCTCAACTAAAGCTTCATAACATCAACTAATAATTAAACACTGACAACCGGTTTGTCTCAGTGGACAGAGCGTCAGCCCTGGGACTGAGGTAACCTGGGCTCGTGCCTTGGCTGCAGGCTCGATCCTTGGCCCTAGGTTGGGGCTTGTGCAGGAGGCAACCAACTGATAAGTTGTACATCGATGTCTCTCTCTCTGTCTCTCCCCCTTCCCTCCCACTTCTAAAAACCAATGAATTTGGATTAACAAAACAAAACAAACAAAAAGAAAACCTTTATTTGTACAGGTTCATAAATAACTATAATGCAATTCTGACACCGATTTCCCCGAGTTGTGTGTGTGTGTGTGTGTATAAAATAAATAAAAATCTCATGTCAAAATGGCTTTTTCCATCACAGTATCTCAATAAACTCAAACTACAGTGAAGTCCCATGACACACCCACCAAATGATGACAACTAAGACGTCTAGTATCACCAAAAGCTCTCTCACTGCTCCTGGGAGTGAAAAACTGAAACAGGACTGGGAGCAGCATTGGGCTTCATGTGGCTAGGAAGTTCATGTGCCCTGACATGCAGGTATCCGCTGCTTTTCCAAGTTCGCCTCCTGCCCCTTCACCTTAGGAGACCTACATCAGTATCTGTTTCAATAACCAAAAGAAATCCCGCAGGGATCTTCTCTTTCACACACACACAAAAAAAAAGAAAAAAAAGGCTGAAACCTGAACTAGCATCCTGCGTTTGTTCTGCAGGAGCCACTCCAGAGACAGCGCACACCCAGAGCAGGGAACGGGCCCCGCCAAGGAGCTCCTTCCCTGGGAAGCACATGCAGCACCTCAGCATCCCATCACCAGAACTTCGAGCTGTGTCTGTGAGCGTCTATACTGAATCTCGAATCCTTTGGTGCGTTCTGCCTTTTACTACGTGTCCGTGTTATCTTAGGCTTTCTGGGCTCACTGGTATCATTTGGCAGGTTCTTTTGTGGGGGTTTGGGACCCCTCAGAAAATGTTCTGTAGGAATTAATGGTAACTGCTTTCTGCTTTATGTCATTTCAGCAGTGGGGAGGTTTCACAGGAACCTCCTTTAGGACCTGGGGGGACCTGCAGGTGTCCTGGAAACCTGCCCTGGAACACGGGCACACATGTGCAACAAGGCCGGCACCATTCCTCGGAGTCCATCGAGAGTGGATAAACTGTGCACTGTTCAATCAACGAACTCAGCCATCAGAACAGACGACAACTACACGTAACAGAAATGTGGGTCAAGTAACCCTGAACCAAAAAAATAAAAATAAAAATAAAAATTCCAAGGGTAAACAGTGTTCTCCTAAGCAGGTATTGTTCAAACAGGCTAACACTGTATTGTAGGAATGTTATACACCAGTAGATGGTGAAACTATGAAGGGAAGCAAGGACATAATTTCTGTCAACCAGAAGAGAAATTACATCTAAGAGGGAGGGAGGGTTATGACAGATTAGGGGTAGCCTTAAACTGGGTAATGGGGACACAACTTATTTTTAAATAAAATGTCTCTCAACTATATTGTGTGTGTTATGGGATTTCCTACATTAACATATCTCATAAAAATATTTCTTTTAAAGATATGTACCGGAAAGAAACGAAAACTCAGGCAATATCATGGAGATATGATAATCAGCCAACAGTTTCCTTATTGATTTGGCAAATTCTAGAGTTGTGGGATACTTTAAAAAGTTATTTATCATCAAGAATCCAACCACAAAAAGCAAAACAGCCGACTGGATGTCTGCCAGGGGCAACCTGGGCTCTCCCCCGATACACTTTCTGGTAACTGACTACCCCGACACATACTCCCCTACTTCCTCACCTAGGCTCACAGTACCATAAATTAAACAAGGTTTTATGAATGGCCATGAAACTAAACTTAGCTTAGTAAAATGTCACACTTTACAAACTCATAGGACATGGCACTCATTCAAGGTTGAAAACCAAATGTAATGCTTTCCCATAAACAGAGTCATTTTAAGAAGTTCAAATCCTGGGGCCTACAATGTTATTAGAACGCAGCACCTTAAACTTAAGTACTTCCTGTGGAAGCCTCGGGTCTCTTAAAGACTCTAGGCCAACAACAAAAAGGGGGGCAAACATATTAATGAGACCCATAAACTGCCACTTTTATCACACATTAAAATCCGCCTCAATGACCACCTTCACTTCAAAAGCCTTGACAGCCTGCACTCAGGGCCACCCACTGGGAGGTGGCAAAGGAAAGGGGGTCACAGGACAGCTCCCTGGGCCTGGCCCTGCTTTACTCCACACTCATCTCGCGGCCATCACCCCAACCCTGGTTCCCGGACAGGAATTCCCTTCCTGGGGTGGGTGGGGGGTAGGTGGCTAGGCAGGGGAAGCCATGGGAGGTGACATGCGCTCCCATCAGGAGGAACTAAGAGGATCTGTCAGCCAGGCCCTGGAAGGGTTTTCAGGCTGGGGTGCTGGCTCCTGGAGGCCAGGAACCCCAGATGAAGGGTCTAAAGGTACTGGGGCCCACAGGGAGGGGTCCAGGGGTACCAGAACCCAGCGTGAGGGGTCTCGGGGTACAAAAGCCCCAGGAGAGGGGTCTAAGGGTACCGAAGCCCCAGGAGCGGGGTTTGGGGGTACAGGTGCCCCAAGAGAGGGCTCTTAGAAGCCCAGGAGGCCCAGGCGAGTGGTCTCGGGTAGAGGACCTGGGGTGAGGGAGTCTGGGGATACGGGAGCCACCCATGGAGAGTCTTGGGATATGGCTCGGAGAGGGATTTCGGGGTATGAGAGCCCCAAGCGAGATGTCTCGGGATACTGGAGCCCAGGAGAGGGGTTTTGGGGTACAAAAGCTACAGAAGGGAGTTCTCGGGGTGCAGAACCCTGGACAAGAGGCCTCGACGTACGGGAGCCCCTGGCGTGGGCATCTAGGAGTCCGAGAGGCCCAGGCGAGGGGGTCTAGAAGTCTTGGAACCCCAGAAGAGGGGTACGAGGGAACAGGAGCCCCAGGAGAGGAGTTTGGGGTACTGGAGCCGACGGCGAGGAGTTTCGGGGGGGGCGGGAGTCCCCAAAGCAGAGAGCGGTGGGGCGGCACCTTCCGCCCGAGGAGACCCTGAGGCTCGAGGCACCTCCCCGCCGCCAGGCCCCCGTCCGCCGCCCGCCCCTCCTTCCAGCCGCCCGCCCCGCGTCTCACCCGCGGTTCTGCCGCAGCGCCAAGGGGACCCGCCTGCTGCAGCGCCACATGGCGTGAGTGTGACCCGCGCAGGGTCAGCGGGGACCCACTTATCCCCACGCACTGTGCCAGCCGTGACCCCATTGGTTGGCGCCTTTGGCGACGCCCTCTCCCATAGGCCGGCGAGGAAAAGGGCGGGCGCCTGCTGCGACGGGGCGGGACTCAGGGCCCTGGGAGGCAACTCGCACGAAGTGGGCGGGGCATCCCCGGCCCGTAGCCGCAGGCTACGTGAAGGGGCGGGGCCGGGTCGCGGAGCCCGGGGGCGAACGCGGTGGAGGCGGGGCGTCGAGGCTCAGCGAGGGGCGGGGCTGAATGAGCTGCACGGGGCTCACCCGAGGAGGGGCGGGGCCGGCGAGGGGCTGCGCCGTGCAGAGGAGGAGCTGGGATTGCTCCGGTGCGGGGCGGGTCTCGGCGCTGAGGGGCAAGCCCACTCCTCTCCCCACTGCCCTGTGTGTCTGGGAAGACAAGACGCATGACTTCTAAGACTTCAGAGTACCCACGGGGCCCTTCTTGAACCCCACGGAGAGGATTAAGGAGGACAGAGCATGAGTGGATGGGCCTGCACTGCGCGGTGGGCTCCCTGGGGCGTCTGAGATGAGCCTCACCTGGGCACTGCGTGGGTGGGCGAGCTGGGAAGAAGGCGGCACCCTTGGCTGAGTTCAGCTCTCAGAGCCTTGGCCTCTGTCTCCCTCATTTCTTCCCCTGGCCCACTAACGCAAAGGGGCTCAAACTCTCTGCCCCTTCTTCCAGGCGCTAAAGAAAGAAGGCTAAGTAACCAAGTGCGATCAGTCTCAACATATAAAAAGGAAGGAACTCCTCCCATTTGCAACAGCATGGATGGAGCTGGAGAGCATTATGCTAAGTGAAATAAGTCAGTCAGAAAAGATAAATATCACATGCTCTCACTCATTTGTGGATTATAATGAACAACATAAACCGATGAACAAAAACTGATGTAGAGACAGAGAAGCACTAATCAGTTGCTCAAAACTCAGAGGGAAGGTAGGGGAGGGGGTAGGAGTGAGAGGGAGAGATCAACCAAAGGACTTGTATGCATGCATATAAGCATACACAATGGATATGGACAACAGGGGGTGAGGGTGAGGGCAGGAGTGAGGGGGGGGATGAGGGGACATTGAGGGGATAAGGACACATTTGTAATATCTTAATAAAGGGGGGGAAAAAAGCTTTGGCAGCAATGTAGAGAGGTCCATACTGTGATGAAAAGCCACCAGAAGTTTACCAAAAACTCTCCACAGGGCAGCAGATTCTGCAGTTAACCAAGTATCTCTTTATGAAGAGGACACCCCAACTGAACCAGAACAAACAGTGATGACGAGAAGCTACGGACACAAACACACTCCTTGCATATACCTTAATTTTAGTGAGCATTTGGGTAATTATTGTTCCTGACTCACCACAGCAGTTCCGTGACCTTGGGGACACTGTTGGGTATTATTAACCCTACAGTGATTGTGCAGGAAGTGGAGGCACTGGGTGGGAGGTTAAAGTGTTTTGATCTATCTGAAGATTAGATGCTGTTAGATCCAGTAATTGCCACGTACTAGTAGGTTCCCACAGGATACAACCTCACTGATGGCTGGTCTACACATACACACCTACAAAATAAAAATGTATAAACAATTATTTTGAGCAGCACCCAGCATGTAATCTCAATTTATATTAACATACATAATTACAATGTGAAATGAAAAATTGTCTATGCAATATCCTATGTTACAAAAACTTTCCTGTATTATAATGAAACTCATTGCTTCAATAAGATTAGCAAGGGAGCATTTGTCAGAATAGATTGTGACTGGGACTTAGAAAGGCAATCAAATGAATATTGGAGTGTTACAGATTGAATTTTGTCTCCCCAGAAAGATATGTTAGAGTCCTAATCCCCACAACCTCCAAATAGACCTTCGTTTGAAAGTAAGGACTTTACAGAGGTCATCAGATTAAAATGAGGTCATTAAGATGGGCTCTAATCCAATACCACCCGTGTCTTTATAAAAGGGGGCTATGGATACATTGAACAAGAAAGTAAAGATGAATCTACATGCCAAAGCACACCATGGATTTCTGGCAACACCAGAAGCTAGGGAAGAGGCATGAACAGATTCTCCCCATAGCCTCAGAAGGAACCAATCTGTCAACATCTTCATCTCAACTTTCTGTCTTCCAGAGCCATGACATAGTAAATTTCACTTGTTCTAAGCCACCCACTTTGCGGTACTTATACAAAGATGTGGCATTTTAATGCAAACTTTAAATACATGTACTCTAAAAAAAATAGATTTTTATTGATTTTTTTTTACAGAGAGGAATGGAGAGGGATAGAGTGTTAGAAACATTGATAATAGAGAAACATCTATCAGCTGCCTCCTGCATGCCCCTCCACTGGAGATTGAGCCTGCAACCAAGGTACAAGCCCTGGACCAGAATCAAACCCGAGACCTTTCAGTCCGTGGCCCTATGCTCTATCCACTGAGCCAAACTGGTCAGTGCTACACACGTACTCTTTCAACAGAAATTTTACTTCATGAAAATTACCCTACAGTTATATTCTCACAAGGTCAACGAATACTGAACAACATAGCCTGGCCAGGTGGCTCAGTTGGTTGGAGTGTTATCCCATACACCAAAAAGTTGTAGGTTTAATTCCATACCCAGGTTGTGCGTTTGATCCCAAATAAGGGTGCATACGAGTGAAGCAGGGGATTTCCCAGGGGTGAGGACAGCAGAGCCCCTAGCGCTAGGACGCTTGCATGCACGACTCCAGAGACCAGGTTCTGTGACGCAGGTCTAATTTTATTGAGGAAATGCAGCGGTATATATTAGCGGAGGTAGCCAATCATGGAACACCAGGTCTTCTTAGGGAGCCAATGAGCATAAAGGTCAGACTACTGTGTAGGTGGCTCTGGGAGGGGCTCAGGCAGGCATTGCCATCTTCCTGGTGTGCCAGAAAGATTTGAATTGCTGGAGTGCGCTCACAGCATTGCATCAGCCACTGCACCGAGACAAAACCTCCTGTGCTCTACCTACATACGAGAGGCAACTGATCAATGTTTCTTTCTCCCTGTCTCTCTCTCTCTCTCTCCATTCTTTTCTCTCTGAAAATCAACTTAAAACAACGACAGCCCACAAACATAACTTTGGGTGAGAATTTAAAACAAAACAAAACAACATGAAATTCTATCAAAGAGGAGTTTTCTTAAATAAAAGATAACACGTTCATATAACTAAATACTATTCAGACACCATACACACACACACACACACACACACACACACACACGGGAAAGGAAGCCAGATGCAAGATGAAGCTCTTGCTTGAGTGGGATCAATACACTCCCGTTTGAGTGGAAAGAGTCAAAATGAGATTTTAATGATGAATCTAACATAACACTTTAAAGAAAGACATTTAGGAAGACCTAAATAAATGGCAATACAGTCCATGTTCATAGGTAGGAAACCCAGTATGACAAAGATGTCATCTGTTGCCCAAAAATGCAATGTAATTCCAATAACAATCCCAACAGATTAGGAGCTCAAAGTGATCCTACAATGCAATTGGTGGAAAAGAGTCAAAAACAGGCAAATGAATTTTAAGAAGGACAATGTGGGAAACTTATTTTAGTAGAAATTAAGATAAATCTTATTATTTAGGACTTTTAGACTTATTAAGTCTTAAAACTACAGAAAACTAAGACAGTGTGTATTAGCACAGAGAGGGGGATAAAGAGGCTACAGGAATATAGAGAAAGCCAGGAATAGACACCCAGAATTGGAACAGAATCTGTAAGTTTTGTAATTATATGGAGGTGGAAGGATTAAATCACTGCTTCAAATCTCTCTGCACCTACCCTGAGCCCATAGTGGTACCATATTCTTTTAAGGACTTTAAGATTTACTTTTCTAATTTGTGCTTTTAATACACATGGTTTTAATTTCATTCTGCTTCATGTAATAGAAAATCCTCAAGATTGAAATGGCCTTAGAATAACTCATTAAGTTCAACCCTCCAACTTATGGCACAATGTTCAGGTTGGAGTTGAAGCAGAGAAAGGACCTCCATCCACTCATCATCCTTAGCATGTATTTACTGATGCCTGGAAAACTTCAGCAGATAGAATTACGTTCCAAAGAGCAAAATTTGTGAAATGCAAATATTCATTTTCTTAAATGTATGTTGAGAGTGAATGACTTTTATTGAATAACTAGAGGCCTGATGCATGAAATTCATGCAAGGGACTTGTCCCCCACCATGGCGGCAGTGGCCTCCATCTTGCCTGGCTGCCGCGGCTTGGTCCAGAAAGTCGTCTGGATGGTTGTCCTGTCTAGTTAGCATATTACACTTTTATTATCATAGATGTTGTAAAGGAAAATTATTGACAAGGAAATGAGATAGCAAGCATCACAGATGGGAAAAGAGTATTGTCACCAGGGAAAATGCAGAAGGGAAAAATAAAACCTGGAAACTCCCAAAGACAATACTTACTTGCGCCAAATGTTCCTTACCCAAGGCTAGCCATTACTCACATTCTAAACATTGTGTGTGGTTCAGACATTTTAACAGCAACTCAAACGGTACCTGTTCCTTGTGGATAACTTGGTAACTGGTATAGCTAATCCACAGACCACTCAGCTGATTACACCACAGAACTATTGTGTTTGACCTTGTATTTTCTCTGTAGTCTTAGATTACAGCATTCATGTGACAATTCATTTTATAACACTTGTAACTGTTTATACTTTTGCCACTGGTTTCCAAGGTAGGACTGCAATGTGCTCAGAATCACTTTGTTTGGACATGTATTGTAGGCTTCTAGGACACACTACCTAATTCACTGCTGCTGAGCTTTGCATAAAAGTTTAGAAACTAGCTCTTTATGCAGAGATTAAAGACATGGTCCTGACATTCATGGAAACCCTTGGTATATCATAGGTTACAGAAAAGTACATAGAAAATTACTGTGCTGTCTAATGTGGTGCCCTAGGGGAGCACCAAGGCAAAGATCCTGTCACAAAATGATGGCTCAGCAAAGACTTCCCTGGAGAAGGAGTCAAACGAGACTTTACAAAATGCTGAATTAATAACAGCATACCATGTCTCTATTCATCTCCTGTTGATGCTAGAACAAATTACCATGAATTTCATGCATTAAAATAATGCAGGTTAATCCTCTTACAGTTCTGCAGGGCAGAAGTCCCATTCAGGTCTCACTGGGCTAAAATAAGGTGTCAGCAAGGGTGTGCTTTCATTGAAAACTCTAGAGAGAAAAGTCCTCTGCTTTTTCCCGCTTCCAGAGGGCACACACATTCCTTGGCTTGTGGCCTTTTCTCCATCTTTCTTTTGTCTTCCATCTTGTCTTTCTCCCAATGTCATATTTCTGGGCCTCCTGCTTCCCTATTTAATGACTCTTATAACTATACTGGGCCCACCCAAATAATTCAACCTGATCCCCTTACTTTATTTTATTTTTTAAAAATATATTTTATTGATTTTTTTACAGAGAGGAAGGGAGAGGGATAGAGAATTAGAAATATCAATGAGAGAGAAACATTGATCAGCTGCCTCCTGCACACCCCCTACTGCAGATGTGCCCGCAACCAAGGTACATGCCCTTGACTGGAATTGAACCTGGGACCCTTCAGTTCACAGGCTGAAGCTCTATCCACTGAGCCAAACTGGTTAGGGCTGATCCCCTTACTTTATAGTCATCTTATTGGCAACCTTAATTCTATCTGGTGCCTTAATTCCTTCTTACCTTGTACCATAGCACAGTTGCAGGTTCCAGGGATGAGATATATGGACATATTTGGGGTCATTATGTTGTCTATTATAATGTTAAAATAAATCTCCTTCCTGTATCATGAAATCCCAGAGATGTCTTTAAAAATGAAATGTTTACTTGATAACATTAATGTCTGACTAATCTGTTGTTGATATGTTAGTATAAAATTATGAGGTTTATTGTCTAGCTTTTCCCCTGAGTGTTTTTCTTTAGTTTCATTTACTGGTCAAAAATCATTATTTCACAGAATAAATGTGAACTTTTATTGCCAACTGTTTGTTGGTCTTTTCGATAAAATATTCTAAAATATTCTAGTTTACTTATATGAAGGAAGAATTTTAACATGCCAGAAACAGAAGGAAATGAATATTATAATTGAATTTTAAGACATTGCTTTTGGAGCTTTGAAACACATACCTGTCAGTTAGAGAAAAATTAAATGGATACACATCAGAGGACAGAGGAAAGGAAAAAATACTCATGCTGGTATTTATACAGCCTTGTTATGCATTATTGTTTGTGGCAGCGAAATAAATATTCATTAGCAAAATGTCTTTTTAGTGGAGACAAGCCAGAAGCAATAGCATACTTACACAGCATAAAGCTCAAGGGGGTAAAGCTGTTTTTCTTACTTTTCAATTGACTCTTTTTTAACTTCATAGAACATATTATTAAAGTAGATTCATTTCTGTAATCATTAAAATTACTCTTTTGTTGATAATATTGTTAGAAAATATAAACTATTTCGCATAATGTCTTTTAGATAGTAAGAACTGAATAATTAGTACTTTAAAAGCTTTAAAGCCCAGCCCTGGCCAGGTAGCTCAGTTGGTTGAATTGTAGTCCCATACACCAAAAAGGTAGTGGGTTTGATTCCCAGTTAGGCCCATACCTAGAGTGCAGGTTCAATCCATGGTTAGGGCACCTACAGGAGGCAACTGATCCATATTTCTCTTTTACATCAATGTTTCTCTCTCTCTCTCTCTCTCTCTCTCTCTCTCTCTCTCTCTCTCTCTCTCTCTCCCCCCTCCCCTACCTCCCTTCCTCTCTCTCTAAAATCAACTAAAAACATATCTTGGGATGAGGATTTTAAAAAAGCTTAAAAACACATGTTACCAATTACAACCATTATGATGATAGCTAGAGGCCCAGTGCATGAAATTCGTACATTGGGGAGGGGGGTTCCCTCAGCTCAGCCTGCACTCTCTTGTAGTCCAGGACCCCTCAGGGGATGTCCGCCTGCAAACTTAGGCTGCCACAGAAGCAGGAGGGGCTCGCTCCACCGCCACTGCATTTGCCAACTGTGAGTCCTATCTTTCTGTGTAGTTGTCTGTGGGACAACTGCTCTCTTCCTTCTCACTTAGGGTGAGCAGCATGAGAGGGCAGAACATGCTGTCATGGAACGCAGAGGGCTGCCAGGAGCCGAGGGGAGTGGCCGGGCCCATGAGGTGAAAGGTGGACACAGAGGACGCTATCTCACCCAATTGTGGGGCGGGCTGGCCGGCCTTCATCTGTCTGACTCCACCCAGGGAGGGACCAACCAGGGTGTCTGCCGCTCCATTTCCCATCCTTCCATCTGTGACACCTGTCACCCTTGCCAGGCCTCCCCCAAAGTGAGTTCAGCTCTATCCTTGAATGTAAATGGGCACAGGTGAGGGAGGCTCTTAGCATGACAGGACCTGATCTCGTGATGGTGGCCACAGCTGCAGAACATAGATCTGTTTCAAGAAAATTTGGGAATGTGGACTTTCATATGAGCCCCTATTCCAAAAGGTGACAGTTTATTCACATTGTGGGAAAGGTGGGTAACGTAGGTGGGTAAAGTCAGGGCCATTTCCTCATCCAATCTCTGAGGTGCATGGACAGAACTAAGTCTCAGCTCTTTACAGGACACTTCCAGGTTTTTTAAAAAGGACAGTAGTCTGTCTCCATTATTGTTCTTTGAGATTTTTTTCATTGTTGAATAAAAGGATACGTACATTGGGGCAATCCTCTTGAGATACAATATTCCAGTTGCACCCATGTGACGACAACAGTGCTCCTCAGAGGGAGGGAGCCGACAGATGGGGAGCAGGGAATTCTGAAAACCAAAGTGATGACAGAGGTGCTAAGCCTTTTCTTCATGTGTCTGACATCCTGCCTCAGACGGCCTGCAGGCCAGGTGTCTGCTGGACCCTTACCACTTGATGTCCTGGCAGGCTGCCCTGGGCCCTGCTAGGCAGTGTGCAGGACCATCTGGGTCTGGGGGTTGTCCCCCCGACAGCCACTCCTGGTACAGCTCCTGCACATGGACGCTGGTCTCCAGGACCACACAGGGATGGCAGCATAGATGCCTTCCATCTGCCGCAGCAGTGCCCTGTGTGCACACCTATCCTCGCCTGGGCCTGGCCCCTGCTGCTTAGGCATCCCCGGTGCAGGCCAGCACCTCCACGAAGTGGCAGGGGGACTTGCTCCTCTACAGCCTCAGGACCACTTCTGGGTGTTCCGAAAGCCGTAAGCAGCCTCAAAGCATAGCAGAACCTCTCCGTCCCTTTCAAGGGTGACCTCCTGGAAGTCTTTGTTCCTCAGGGTGCGGTAGGTGAGTGCCCCCACATCCTCATTGAACAGCTCCTGGGCCATGTGCCTGAAGATGTGCACCAGGTACCCGTCAGAGGTGGCACCCTTGTGGAGCCTCACCTCCTCCTCCTTCATGTCTCCAAACAGTGTTCACAGCAGCATCATTCAAGGCAAGGCAACTTTGCTCCATTATCTGGACAATTTCACCTGAGGTTAACATGCAGTCAGCACCCTGGGAACTATGCAAAGCTGTGGGAACATCTTCTCGAAGGGTCTTTCTTATCATAACACAGGGCCATAACACATGACATGGAAAATCTTGTCTGGGGACAGGTTCTGCCATCTGGTGAAGTAATCCTTCACCAAAGAGCCCATGATCTGCTGGGGAGACTTGGCAAGGCAGAGGTGGGGGGTGATGGGTGACTCAGCATGTGTTCTGCATATCGGACTCAGCCAGGGCAGGCGGAGGTCAGCATGGGTAGCTAGGGCTCTTCCTCATGGTGCTGGCAGTACTGACACAGAAATACCTTCTGACTCTCTAGGATGCTGAAGTCTGAAGCTATCTTTATGTGAAAGACAGTGCACCCCAAGGCTTTTGAGGAAGCCACAGCCTTCTGGATGCATCAGTGTCACTGAAGCTGAATTTAGCAGCAAAATAAGGCAGAGACTAAGGACACATGGACACTGCCAGCACCTTTGTGCTGTGAGGTATCACATTTCTTAATGAGGTTCAGAACATGGAAGAAGTTCTTGGTGTTCTGTTGAGAAACTTGGACTCCTTCCTCTGCTGTCACACAACTGTCATATGTCAGGCAGTCACTCAGAAATATCTTGGCATTGGCCAACTTATGGAATTCCCCCTTCTCTCTATTCTCCTGAGCTGGTCTCCGGACACTGACTGCAGCATTCTCTTGATCATTGGATTTTGTTTTTTTACTACATTCCTTCCATGTGCAGTGCTCACACTTCATCTGGAGCAGGGTGGGCAGGGGCCCAGCTCGAGTGACCTTGAGGATGCACAGAGAAAGCAGTCACCACTGGTCACCCCTGGTGCTGGTGGCGGTATCCTTTCTTCCTTTTGGAGTGTCTAGGGAGTGCCATTGATTCATTGGAGCCTGAGGGACCCCGGTTCCCCATTAGCCATCCCCTGATCAATGGAGCCTGCTGTTTGGTAGTATATTCGGTCATTTAGGTTGTGACGGCCCCTGGCTTTTTATATATTAGGATTGTTATCTAATATCTAACTTACTTCAAATAGATTTCTTACAGGTTCTACTGGTTACTAAAGAAATCACTGTAAAATACATATAAACAGACACAACCATCTAATCTAATAAAAGAGTAATATGCAAATTAACCACCGCCCTGAGACACCTAAGCCACACCCACTAGCCAAGCCATGCCCACCAGCCGATCAGAGTGGCAGTATGCAAATTAACCCAGCCAAAATGGCAGCTGGCAGCCACAGAGCTAGAGCAAACAGGAGGCTTCCATTGCACCAGTGATGGAATTGAAACTGCCTGCCTAGGCCGGCCAGGCCTCTGCTCAAGGCAACAATATTTCAATTATAAAAGATAAACCCAAGAAACCTGATTCCAGCTAGCCTTGCTGGGTCTTTGGGTCAATGGGAGCTATGGGGAGCCTGAAAATGGCCCTCAGCCCCTCACCCAGGCTGGCCACACCCCCATGGGGTGAGGGTTCCCACTGGGGGGCTTGGCCAGCCTGCAAACAGCCATCAGCCCCTCACCCAGGCTGGCCAGGAATGCCAGAAGGTGGACATCCCCTGAAGGGTCCCAGACTGTGAGAGGGCACAGGCCAGACTGAGGGACCCCCCGAGTGCACAAATTTTTGTGCACTGGCCCCCTAGTTTATAATAGATTGTTTCTTCATATTTTTGATAACTGATAAAAAAGTTTATTTCCTTGGAAAGATTTAAATTTGAAATGTATATTTTAGAGGCAGTTTTAATTAACCCAAAGGAATAAATTACTGCAGCCTTCCCAGGATGTATAGTTAGCCCTTTAAACCTCTTACCAAAACCTACCCTCCTTTATAAAATGAGCAGGGCCAACACTCATAGAGCTCATCCCAACAAATTTTGCTGAAATGAAAGGAGTAATGTGTCTGAAGTGCTTACCAAAGTGCCCCACAAACAGCTCTCATAATAATGTTTTATTTGTTACCCTGCTCAGAGTCTTTTGTGATCATCCTTTCTTCTAGCATTTTAGGTTCTCTAAAGGGTGTCCACTCCATGAGGGCCTTTAGCAAGGTTTTGGAATTATTTTCTGATGCTTTGGTTATGATGTTAGCATACAGAGGGTATATTTAGAAAATTGCCCAGATTCGATAAATTGTTTCCCACTAGGAATACGTATGTAGCCCGTGTAATGATCTCCACTAACTGGGTCTCCATGCTCATTGCTGTGTATTTTTTTATTCATTTGTATTAGATAATCTAATGATTGACTTGATATACCTCAGGCTTTTTCTCTTTTTCAAAATAAATATTATATAAATGATTTAAGTAGAGTCTGGCTTTTAAAAGAGATCATGGATATTCACATTCTTATAATATTATAAAGAGGAATATGAAAACCAATATTCAAAGTATGTGTGTTTTTGCTGAACCTGTTGAGCTATCTTGGTTGTCATTACAAATGATTTGGACCAACTAATTGTTATCAAATTAATTGCCCTGGATCTTCTAAATAAATTCCAACAGAATTCCTTGATTGCACTGTAAAAACAGCCTCCAAATCAGTATGCCATATGTTTATAGATCTTGGAAAACCTGATTAGGATTCTATTGCTTGTCTGTTATCAGTCATTATTTGTAATGAGACTAGGTTTAACAATTTTGATTTTTTTTCATTCAGAAGGTCTGGTCTCTGATTTAGAAATGAACCTCTGATCCAATGGTTGTCTCTTCACAGGCAGCCTCAGGTCTGTGACAGGATTTGATGCTAAAGGCTCTACCTAAAGGTGATTAATTGGTAGTTATTAAGCGAGCCTAACAGAAGCCTTCTCTCAATAATTATATTGAAAACCTAAGTCTAAGCCAGCAGAAAGAAAGAAAAAGTGTGTCAGAATATACTGAGGAGCTGAATTCTATCAATACAGAGTTGAATAGAATACAGAGTTGAAACCCAGGTCCCTCCTTGAACTATAACACAACTGACTTTCATGCACTCTGGCCCTCTTCTGATTTTTTAAAAAAATGTCTTTGAGTTTCAATTTCTTTATTGCCTCTCACATATGCTCACAATGGACCCCTCCTTACTTAGTTCAGTGGGAGTAACTCTAATCCTTTTGAACAACATAACAAACTGAACCAATTATCAAGGTCAGCACTGAGTCAGTCAAGGGCACAAGGAGCTATCCTCATTTTGGATGAAAGTGTTGCAGTTTTTTTCAAAATAAAGGCAATGCAAATCATTAATTCTTTCTCCTTTATTAATTTTTATATGACTATAATAATAAATGTTTAGCCTAATCTATCCTATATAATAAGAGTAATATGCAAATTGACCATCACAAGATGGCT
>PVJC01037816.1:0-17035 GCA_004026665.1 Murina feae
GGCGGGTGGTGTGGGGGTGGGGAGCGATCAGCGGGTGACGGGTAATGTGTGTGAGGTGGGTGGGGCGAGATATGCAAGTGGCAGGTGGCAGGTTGTGCGGTTACATGCTGGGCTGAGGGACCCCCGAGTGCACAAATTTTTGTGCACTGGGCCCCTAGTATTGTAATAACTACATATGAAGTCAGATGGGTACCAGGCTTATCTGCTGATTACCTCATAAGGTATATAAATGCCTAATCAATACGCTATATACCTGAACCTAATTTAATATTGTATGTCAACTAAAATTTAAAAGTAATGCCTAAAATAGTATTATTAGGAGAATAAGGCCACAGAATTCCTTTGAAGTTTTCAATTTTATAGATGTTCCAGCAAATGAAGAACTAAAGAACTAAATTGCTTTTAACTTCACAATTCTAGAATAGTAAAAACTGGGGACTCATAAAAATAACTGAAAACACAGAAGCATATCTAAGTTGTGAGTTTTATTTTATATTTAATGAATGATGTCCTATCGGCTGTTTTATATTTGGTTCCTAAGCTTGTTCATCATAAGCATCATAAGCAGGCCATGCATCTGATCAGTTACATATGGAAAGAATTTCTCATAAATTTTTCCATGAGCCCACAGTATTCTGAAGCACTTTCTTAAGAATTCCAGATGTTTAAAAGAAATAAACTTCTCTTTCCAAGTGTAACACATTTCAAACCTGCCAAGTCATAAGGATTCCCAAGCTAATGGGTAGGAACTTACAAATGGACAAGTGTGAATAAAACTAGTATGTTCTCTTATAGTGAAAGATATGATCAGAAGCATTATGCTAGTTATCTTGGGTTTTTAAAAGCTGATGACTCAGAATGAGGAGAAAGGCTATGCCTTGTAAAATTCTCCCAACTCCATTTGTGTTAAATGTGCACTGTTATAGTATAACTAGAAGCCCAAAATTCATGCACAGGTAGGGTCCCTTGGCCTGGCCAGCAATCAGGGCTGATCTGTAGGGTGACCAGCAGGGCAATCTGGGGGGGGGGGGTCTGCTGGCACTTGCCTTGGCCAGCCTGGCACCACCCACTAGCCAGCCCTGCTCCCCCCCTGCCCCCAGTTGCCTCCCTCTGCAGGGCGACAGGCAGGGCAATGGGGGAGGGCCCTGCCCCCCCCCCACACTTGGCACCTGTCTTGGCTGGCCTGGGGCTTGAGGGCAGCTCCTGCATTGAGGGTCTGCCCCCTGGTTGTCAGTGCATGTTATAGCAACCAGTCATTCCACCATTCGGTCGATTTGCATATCGGGCTTTTATTATATAGGATAATAAAAATAGGCATTATATTGACTTCTTACTATTAGAAGACTAGTGCAAAGAAATGGAATATCTGGATTTAAGTTCAGGCTTGCCACTCCTGGCTAGGAGACCTTACCCAATTACTGAACCTTCTTCAACTCCAGTTTTCTTTTTACTAACTGGAGATAGTAAAAATTCTTGTTCTACCACATCACAAGATTATTATAAATATCAAATAAGATAAATTATGCTTTGTAACTAAAAAGCATTATAAAATGTTATTCTGAATTACTCCTATACATATTGCTAAGCAATTTCTGTTAACCTTCCCTGACACTCCCAAACCAATGAGGTACCATCCTTTGTGCACAGCACCTCATACTTTTCCAATTATCTCAGCTAACACATCATGTTTCAATATAGCTACTATTCATTTGTCTGTCTGTTCCACTAAACTGTAAATCTTATGAGAGCTAAGTCCATGTCCTTTTATTCACTACTGTATGCCAAGTGCCTCATTCGTATTAGGTACTCAGTAAACAAATCTTGACAGAAGAAAAGTTCTTCCTTACAGGCCTTTGCTTCCAAAATTCCTAATAAGGAAAATTCTTTTTTAAAAATTATTTATTAAATTTATTGGGGTGACATTGGTTAATAAAATTATATAGGTTTAAAGTGTACAATTCTATAATACACCACCAGTATATTTTACTATACGTTTACCACTCAAAGTCAAATCTCCTTCCATAACTATATATTTGACACCCTTTTTCCATGGCTACCTCCCCCCCACTCCTTTTTCCCTCTGGTAACCACTACACTAACTGTCTGCCTCTATGATTGTGTGTGTGTGTGTGTATGTGTGTCTTGTTTGTTCATTTGTTGCTTTTAATTTTATATCCCACATGAGTAAAATCATATAGTTCTTTAGTTTTTCTGTCTGACTTATTTAATTAGCATGATATCCCCAAAATCTTTGAAAGACTCTTTTTAAAAAACTTTGTATTAGTTTCAGGTGTATAGCATAGTGGTTAGACAATCATATATTTTACAAAGTGTTCCCCCAATATTTCCAGTACCCATTTGGCACTATACATAGTTATTACAATTGAAAGGACATTTCCTATGCTATACTTTGCATTCCCATGACTATTTTGTGAAGTAGTGCCAATTAGTACTTCTTAATCCCTTCACCTTTTTCACTCAGCAATCATCAATCTATTTTCCATATCTATGAATCTGTTTCAATTTTGTTCATTTATTTTGTTCTTTAGATTCCACATATAAGTGAAATCATAATGTATTTGTCTTTGCTAACTAACTTCTATAAACATAACATTCTAGGTCCATCTGTACTGTCGCAAATGGTAAGATTTCATTCTTTTTTATGGTCGAGTAATCATCCATTGTATATATGTACCACAGCTTTTTTATCCAATCATCTATTAAATGGCACTTGAGTTGCTTCCAAATCTTGGCTACTGCAATAACACTGCAATGACCACATATATTCTTTCAAATTAGTGTGCATATATTCTTTCAAATTAGTGTTTTGGTTTCTTTGAAAATACATCCAGAAGTGTAATCGCTGGGTCATAAGGCAGTTCCATTTATTAAAAATATATATTTTATTGATTTTTTTTTAAAAAGAGAGAAAGGGGGAGGGATAGAAAGGTAGAAACACTGATAAGAGAGAAACATCATCGATCACCTGCCTCCTGTAGGCCCCCCCCCCCCCCGCAGAGGATGAAGCCTGCAACCTAGGTTTGTGCCCTGACCAAGAATGGAACCTGTGGTCTCTTGGTTCCTGGCTCCACGCTCAACTGCTGAGCTACACCAGCCGGGCAAGGCAGTTCCATTTTTAATTTTTTGAATAGTATCCATACTGTTTTCCATAGTGGCTGCACCAATCTGCATTCCCACCAACAGTGCATAAGGGTTCCCTTTTCTCCACATCTTTTTTAAAAAAATATATTTCTTTATTGATTTCAGAGAGGAAGGAAGAAGGAGAGACAGAAACATCAATGATGAGAGAGAATCATTGATTGGCTGCCTCCTGCACACCCCCCACTAGGGATCGAGCCTGCAACCCAGCCATATGCCCTTGGCTGGAATTGAACTCTGGACCCTTCAGTCCAAAGGCCGACACTCTATCCACTGAGCTAAATCGGCTAGGGCATCCACATCTTCACTGACAGGTGTGAGATGTTTCTCACTGTGGTTTTAATTTGAATCCCCTAGAAGATTCTTAAAAGCAACTTGCACCCATGGATTCTAAATACTGACTGGTAAGAATGATAAAAGAAAATCATAGAAATATTAGAATAGGATCGTACTTATGATTACATAATTTTAAAAAATTCTTTAACCATGTGATCAACTAAAACAAATATCACTCACCATCATATTTTGCTAGGACTGCCTGAACATCTGCATAGGCCTGTAATTCTAAAAGTGATTCTAAGAGATTTTCATGGATGTTCCATATGGTAAGAGGAGGAAATTCTTTTATCAACTGTATAGTAACAAGAAAAAAACATTAAAATTACAGCAAAGGAAATCAATAGAGTTAAATCAGATTCACTAAAGCAAAAATTCTTTTGTTTCTTAACAAAACTGTGGAGACTCTATCCTTAAGCAATAATTATCTTTTCATAAAAACTATCAATTAAAAAACAATGATTCTACATTAAAATAACTGGCAACTCAAACCACATTTTTAGTTTTTTGAAGAATATGAAGGTCCAGTTATCAAATTCACTTACATCTCTCATTATTTTTACTGCTTCTCTTATTCTTCCTAATTTTCTTGCACACATTGCCAATCTTCTTTTAATATAAGCCAGTACATTGGTATCTCTCCCTATTTAAAAAAAATGACACAGCTATCATTTCTGTATTATGATTTTCTATTTCATTAACATATTCATTAATTTTATTTGCTTACTCTGGCAGCTTTAATTAAAATTAAATTGTGTCAGAATGGAAAAATATTAATGATTGTTGTATTTGGGTGATGAATATTAAATGTGGGTTCATTATACTGCTCTATTTGTGTATAAGTTTGAAGTTTTTTATATTAAAAGCATAATATGTATATATTGAATTACTTTGACCTCTACCAATAGGTAACCTGAGAATATAGATAGTAATCTGTATATACTTGACAAATGCATGTTAATATTAATATAAAAGAAACACATACAATAGGGAGAAATAACATTAACCTATTATTTTACGTTTCTGCATAAACAATCTATTACTTTAACATTATTTATTGTTTTAACTGAATAAAGATTTTTAAAGACAAAATTCCCATGGCTAGTGCAAACTTTTGCTCAATAGATACTAATAAACTATAAAACTACTGCTAGAAAGAGCAAACTAATAGTTCTGTAACTATCTCATAACCATATTTGAGATGATACAAGGACAAATGGCTTAACTTTTTTTATAAATGCAGTTTCATTAGTTCCAGACTGCAAAATTATATATTCTCACAGTTGTGTTTTATAACAAGCATTAATGAAACATACTGTATACATCAATATTTAGTTAGAGAGAAAAGGTTACCCAAATTTTAATTTCCACAAATAAAAGATTTAGAACTTAACTGCCAGCAGATAATGCATTATGTAAACATATGTCAATTTGTGGCCCACTGCCAAAATCATGAAACTAAAACTCTCTGGCCACACAAAAAAAGCAGGAAGCACCAGTACTACAGATTCTTACATCTTTGGTAAAAGTGTCTCAATCATAATTGGGAGAGTATCTCTGTAAGAAGAAAGGACGGGCCTCAATTGCTATGGCTCCTAAGATCTCAAACACAATGAGAAAAATCAACCAAACAAAGAATCCATGGCAAGTAAGGCTGGTTTTTGTGCTAAAAGAGCCACTCCCTGGCACTATATAGAGATACATACAGTCTGAAGAGCAAACCAATTGATGTCCCCCTATGATTGCTTGGGGTAAAGGATGGATAAAGGTAATAGCTGCTTGTCATTACTAGGAGGTTCTCATGGTTCTTAATTGTGTTCTCCAATGCCCAGCCCAATTCTCCCATGAAAAGTCTTAGAGCAGCACATCTCTCAGAAACCAGAGCAGATCTGTTTCCTTCCATGAGCATTCTCTAGCTAATATGTACTTCAGTCTTTCTGGCTTGTAGATATTATGAATAGATTATTACTTAGGAAAAGTAGCTAACCACTAAGTATTAAATTTATTATTGTTGTTTTGTGTTTTAAACATAAAAGAGCCAATTGCAGGAACTAAAAAACAGGTAAAAATTCGTTCTAATTTGCTTACTCAGTTGGGCTTCATGCTGAGGACTTTGGTGCTGACACTGCTGCGACCGCCTATAAATCGTTTCTCCTGCCTTGAGTGCCTGCTTAAATAACTTTTCAACATCAGCAATAGTTGTTGCTTCTTCCTCAGCCAGTAGAATATATGCAGAGGCACAGCTATGGAGAAAGCAAGCAAGACAATTTTAAGTAAAATAATAAAGCAAGTATATCTCTTGGGTATGTCCCTTTGTTCTATTTCTCTGCCTTTCCCTACATTTCCATCTCTTGAAGAATAAAGACAACTTCCATCAATATTTTAATTTATTAGGGGCATACTGGTATATTAATGTCTTATTTGCACATTTTTTCCTTTCCTATCTTCCTTTCCCTCCCTTTACTTTCTTTCTTTTCCTCTTTTCTCCCTTTACTTTCACTTCTATATTCATTCTGATGTTATCCTGTATTTTACTTTTGTGGAAGAGGGCAGAAAAGAAGACATATCAAGAGTTATCTAACAGTTATTTAAGGGACTATGTACTCTAGTGGTCATGCCTACTCTTAGTCACTATGTACTTTGTAATATCCATCAAATGGGTAATGGAGGTATAGGAAAGTGTGACGTTTGACAAGAATATCCCATGGCCAAAAAGGCACCTTTCCAATTCAACTCAGAAACATATTCCAGGACTAGACTTTTTTCACTACACTGATATTTCCTCTTTATGCTGCCCCATCCTCTCTCGGCCTTATCAACAAAACATCCCTTGATCTGCAGCCTAGCCTTTCCTCCTACAGTCCTCCTCTCACCTGTCACACCCATGCTGACTCCAAGTTTCGCTTTTCTTCACCCCACCAAAACACAGATTTCTCTTTATAGCCTTTAAGTCAGAAGTTGGCTAATAAAATAAACTAACTTGTTTGGGGACAAAAAGAAAGAGAAATAGAAAGTTTCCTTTCTATTCCCAGAAATAACTAGTTCATTTCTCTTCTAGAGACAATGTCCTAGTTCTGATTATCTAAGCTTAGATTGTCCAGTATTGTGGTCACTGGCCTCATGTAGTTACTTAGCACTTGAAATGTCTCTAGTCCAAACTGAGATGCACACCAGTCAGTATATAGTCAGTGTAAAACGCACACTGAATTTTGAAGACTTAAAAGAATAAAATACTTCATTAACAATTTATTTTTAATGTTAAATTTGTTAAAACACTAATATGTTGAATGTAACTAAATAAAATATATTACTCAAGTTAATTGCTTATATTTTTTACTTTTTAAATGTGGCTACCAGAAAATTTAATGTTACATGTATGATTTGCATTACAATAGGGGAGAAATTATTAATAAAAGTACAAGGTGAGCATGGAACAAAAGTGATGCAAGATAGCAACAGAAAATTGGGGACAAGCCCTGGCTGGTATGGCTCATTTGGTTGAGCATCATCCCATGCATCAAGAAGTCACGGGTTTCTATTGATGTTTCTCTCTCTCTCCCTCTCCCTTCCCCTCTCTCTTTCTCAAATCAATGAAAACATATTTTAAAAGACTTTTTTTTTCATTGGGGACAAGACAGATCTCTTTCATTTGGAAAATGCAAATCATACCATTTCAGCATCCTTCAACTAATACCTTAATTTGAAGTATATAATAATTTCACTAATCAACAGAGACTTCATTACGTTGGATTAAATTAATCTGTCTACCTTTATGAATTATTTTAGCTTCATAGTTAAGTTTTGAAATTAGGAAGTCCTCTGTATTCTTCTTTTACAAGACTGTTTTGGCTATTTGAGATCTCTTGCAATTCTAATTGAATTTTATAATCAGCTTGTTCTTTCTGCAAAAAATAGCAACTGACATTTTGATCAAAATTACATTGAATTTGTAAATCAACTGGAGGAAAACTGCCATCTTGACAATATTACGTCTTCAATCCATGAACATGGATGTCTTCCCATTTACTTGGGTTTTCTTTAACTTCTTTCAACAATACTTTTTAGTTTTTAGTGTACAAGTCTTCTACCTCCTTGGTTAAACTTTTTTTTTAAATTGATTTCAGAGGGTAAGGGAGAGGGAGAGAAAGAGATCGAAACATCAATGATGAGAATGACTGAACAGCTGCCTCCTGCACCCCTACCCCGCCCCCCCACCCGGGATTGAGGCTGCAACCCTGACATGTGCCCTGACTGGGAATGGAACCATGACCTCCTGGTTTATAGGTTCGTTCTCAACCACTGAACCACACCAGCTGAGCTAAACTTAAGTATTTTCATATTTTTTATGCTATTGTAAATGGGTTTTCTTATTTTCCTTTTCAGATAGTTCATTGCTAGTGTATAGAAATACAACTTATTTTTATGTTGATCTTGTCTCTTGCAACTTTGTCGATGTCATTTATCAGCTCTAATAATTTGTGTGTTGTGTGTATTCTTTATAATATCCTGCATGTATTATGTCATCTGTGAATGATAGATTGGTATGTTTAATAGTGTACCAAAGGTTTCTTAGGCTCTGTTTTTTTTCTACATGCCTTTATTTTCATTTCTCCTCACAAGGTAATCTTAATTGATCTAAATCCAGTTTACTGGTTTTTTTTTCTGCCTGCTCAAATCTGTTGCTGTATTCATATAGAAAACTTTTTATTTCAGTGATATTTTTCACTCTAGAATTTATATTTAGTTCCTTTGACTTATTTCTGTCTCTTTCTACCTACTTTTTAATGGCGAGACACAATTCTTCTACTTTTCTTTAGTTCTTTGTACACAGCTTCCTTTACCCCTTTGAGCATATTTAAAATAGTTGATTTAGACCTGGCTGGTGTGGCTCAGTCAGTTGAATATTCTTCTATGCACTGTAAGGATGCCAGTCTGATTGTCAGTCAGGGCCATAACCAAGTTTTGGTTTAATCTCTGGTTAGCATGCATATGAAAGGCAACTGATTGGTGTTTCTCACATCAATGATTCTTTCTTTCTACATCTCCCTCTAAAATCAATTAAAAACACATTTAAAAAATAAAAGTTTATTTAAAGACTCTTTCTAGAAAGTACAAAATCTGGTCTTCCTCAAGGACAATTTCTATTCATTTCCTTTCTTTTCTGTTTATGGGACTTTTTTTTTCTTTTCTTTTGCATGTCTTGTAATTTTTTCTTGAAAACTGGGAATTTTGAATTTATAATCTGGAAACTCTAGAAATCAGATTTCTTCTCCTCCCCAAAGTTTGTTGGTACTGCTTATCATAGTTATTTGTTTAGTGACTTTCCAACTTATTTTGTAAAGTTCGTATTCTCTATCATGTGTGACCAATATTGTTAAGATGGTAGTACTCCTTCAGGTTAGTGGGCAGCCAGTAACTTGGTAAAGATTGCCTTAAACACCTGGAACCAAAAACAAGTCTTTGCAGATGGCGTGTGTGTGTGTGTGTGTGTGTGTGTGTGTTGGGGCACACCTTTAACAATCAGCTAGTTTATAATTCTGCCTTAGCCTTCACTTTCTGTTTGTACAGAAGCTGAGAATTAGACAAACATGAGAGCTCAGTGTCTTCTTAAGCATGTACCTTGGGCACGTGTGCAGCCTTTGAGATTTCCAGGAATATGTGGTAGCTTTTCAAAACCTCTATTTCCAAAGTATCTCATTTCCCAGCTTTCCTCCAAAGGTTTGATTTGTCTATTTTTTTCCCCAACTTTTATCCCTTGCCCCAGGTGTATTTGCCTTTAAATGTTTTAACAAATGCCCCTCCCCCACAATGTAGTTGTGTCAGTATGGGGTGAGTTCCAAATTATCTTAAAGAAAGGCAAGTCCCTTGGGCTGGTCCTTCAGGGAGCCAACAGACAGGTCCAAATAAACAACCACAATTTTTTGAGAATTAGGTTCATTCTACTACTTCTAGTAGTAGGAACCTATTACTAGGATTTGGACTGTTGTTTCCAAAGGTGCCATTGAACTAGGAAATAGGGGATGGGGTCAGTGTAAGTTAAAACATTACAAAGTTCTCTTACAGAAATTCTACTGGTTTTTTTTTTAATTGATTAAGCATTCTGCAAGTTGCTATAAAGTTTTGATTAGTTTCCAGAGTTTCAGTAAAGTTGATTCACTGCTTTTGAAATTCCCTACACTACCATTTTTCTTCTGCTTTGGGAAGGTCTTCTTAATAAGGATAATATATCTGGGGAGAGAGGGAAAGAGGAAGAACACAGGAGACAATGCTAAATTCACATTATTCAGGAAGTATACCTTGATTAATCCCAACTAGGGCCATATTTTAGTATTAGATTAATACACATTGATCTGTCCCATTTAAATATTAAGTTGACTTCTGATTTTACATCGTCTTTTCAAAATATAAAGTTAATACAAAGAGCTATAAAAAATGCTTAACATGAAAAAAAATTAAGTTAGAGCTACATTTTACTTATCTTGAATCCCCACCTCATGCCCCTCATCTTATTAGTAACTGAAGTTCACAGGGCTGAATGAATGCTTTAAATGAATGATTTAAATGAAAAACAAAATTAAAACAAGTGGCATAGTATTTTGGTATTCTTTAATATCAAGTATTATCACCAATTAGATCAGCACTCTCCATCTTAAAAAGTATTTCTAGTATAATTTTTATTCAATGCATAGATAAGTTTACTTTTGGAAACAAAATACATGTTGGTGAACATGGCAAATTTTGTCTCTAGTATGCAAAAGAGAAAGGGGATTGCTAATGACTCCAAGTATCTAAGAAACAGACAAAAGGAAACATTAAATCATTTGCCTGGGTTTCCTTCAAAACAAATTTATTTTCCATATATTTCAAACTTACTCATTGTTTAATTCTAAAGCTTGGTAGGCTGCTTTAATTCGAGATAAAGGATTTCTTTCCCTCCATGCCTTCTGCATAACTGTAGGAAAAATATTTCAAAAAGTAGATGAGATGGTAAACATAATCTTATGTAAAACACATGAAGAATGAGCTAGGAGAGTAAACAAAGACTTAAATAACATGGTCTTAAATGTTAGAAACAAGAAATTGGGGTGCTAGCTCACATTAACTTTATGAGAAATTTATATTAAATTTGGAAGTTTCACATATAATAAAAAAAGATACTGTTTTTCTGATCTATTTTAATAACAACACATAAGATACTTAATCAAATTAATCACATCATATACATGAACATTTATATACTATACGCATATAAAAATTGACTTTGAGTGACATAATCAATATGAAATATTCTAGCTCTTTATCATTTTGAAAATGTTCTTTTGAACTGCTAGTTCTTTAAACAGTTAAAAATAAAGTCTTTGTCTAATCAATGATTCAATCTAGGAAGAATGTCTGAATTTACATTTTGTATTCAAAGGGGGGGATTAATTTAAAATACAGTACATTTAAGGAAAATGTCAATTTCTACAAAAATTCAACAAAAGCCTGAATTAGAATCTCTCTGAAATAACAATATCGGCTATCATTTACAGTACCAAATGAAAATTTCACACTAAGTAAAGTTTCTTAAAAATTAAACAAATAAAGTAGATTCATGAAACTATCTGGCCTATTTCAAGGTTGATAAGAAAAATAGAGAATCTATAAATATTGTTTTTGGAACAAAACCCACAACTGTCCAGAAAGAATGATGTGAAAAATGTTTGAGTTTTCCTTTGGTAACAAAATATTAGTCTTGGCTTAGAAAATAAGACAGTATATTCTACTTATGTAACAAAAATACATTTCTAATATCAAACATGTCACCAGCTGGCTGACAGCTAATGCTTCCTCAACTTGACAAACCGATGCACATCAGCACCCATCTGATAATAACCAGGTAAAGAATAGCATTTTACTGAAACATTAAAATACAACATAAAGTTAAATATAATATTAGGTTTGCCATTTTTGATGGTGGGTTCTCTTATATAAGTTACATGATACAAGTCAAATTTTATGAATCTTTACCAATATTTTATTCTTAAATTTAAAAATGTATTTATTTAGAAAAACTCAGAATGTCAATAAAACAGCTGCAACTTCTTTGCAATTACAGAATGATATTCAGTTAACAAGAATTATTTCATATAAGCTGCATCAGAGACAACTGATGATGAAAAAATTACCATCTCCATATATATTTTGTGCTGTGCACCAACAAGAACCTGCTTTAAATTTCCATGGCAATTTACACCTCCATACTGTACCAAGCAAGGTTAGTCGCTATTGAAAATATCACCAGGACAGGACTATCTAAAAATACATTTGATAGTGTGCTAACTATACAAAAAAAAAGGACACAAATCTTACACAGCCTTACATTTCAATTTTTTTCTTCAGAAGGAGTGATTTGTGTATGAGGGGCGGGGGGGGGGTTAAATGCTTTAAAGACAAGAAAAAAAAGCTATGCTAGAACCAACTTATTTATCATCATCCTCTTCTTCTTCCTCCTCCTCCTCATCTTCGTTTTCCTGCTTTTTTTCTTTTTTCTGTCTTAACAACTCCCTTTTTTGCCTCATCAGGCTCTTCTCTAGCTCGATATGCAGTTAGACCCTTCTTGTAGTTCTTCAGCTTAGCAGCCTTCTTTTCGTAAGGCTGCTTGTCATCTGCAGCGGTGTGATTTCATATTCCCCAGCTTCTTTGCAACATCACCAATGAACAGGCAGGATGCTCTCTTTTGATTTTGGAGTGATACTCAGAACAAACAAGAAAAAAGGCTGAAGGAGGCCTCTTGGGTGCATTGGGGTCCTTGAATTTCCTTTTTGTTTCCCCTTTAGAAAGGATGTAAGTTTTCATTTCTCTTTCATAATGGGCCTTGTCCACCTTTGCCATGTCTTCAAATTTTCCTTTCCCTTCAGCAAACATGGTCTTCCACCTCTCTGAGCAGTTCTTAGAAAACTCTACGAAGCTGACTGAAGTACTTGGACACTTCCTCCTTGTGCTCTTCCTAGCAGGTTTGCACAAAGAAGGCTTACAGAAGACACTTTGCCTCTCGGCTTCTTAGACCTCCTTTGCCCATTTTCAAAAACAATTTTTTAATTGATTTAGAGAGAGGGAGAGAGAGAAAAAAAAAAGAGAGAGAGAGAGAGAGAGAGAGAGAGAGAGAGAGAGAGAGAGAGAGAGAGAAGAGAAGGAGGGGGGAGAGAAAGGAGAGAGAAAGAGAGACAGAGATGAGAGAGAAACGTCAACTGGCTGCCTCCCACATGCATTCCAACTGGGGATTGAACCTGCAACCAGGCTATGTGTCGTGACTGGGAATCGAACCCCTACCTTTTGGTGTACAGGACGATGCTCCAACCAACTGACCCACACTGGCCAGGGACTGCCCATGTTTAATTACTTTTCCTCAAGGAACACACAGTCACCAAGTGCCCGCACCTGTCCTGGCACTGTCTCTATGGAGCTCAATATATTGTGATGGCTCTTTTTACCAACATCTTAAATGGTTTGGTATTCTAGTATATTAAGAATATATCTCAATTTATTTAACCAATTCTCTTTTGATGGACAATTAGATTACATCCAATTTTTTTTTTGCATCGGACCCCTAGTGTTTTTACTAAACAGAAATATTGTGAAAACACATTTCAGTATCTACCTTTGTATACCCAACCAAGAAGTGGAATGGTTAGTTAAAATGTATGCATCTTTTAAAAGATTCTGAATTTATACTCCAAAATTCCTCCCAATAAAATTGCATTAATTTACATTATTTCAGGCAGTGTAGGAGAGTGACTGTTTCCCTACTTCCTTACCAACACTGAATAATATCAGTCTTTATTAATACATGAAAATGATCTCATTTGCATTTACATGTCTTTTATTTCTAGTAAGGTCATCAAATCCAGCTTTAAGCATTTTTTTCTTATTCTTTTGTTTTCAACTGCGCTATCCAGCCTCTCAATATTATTCTTCAAAACCAATGCAGTTCTAAGTCAAAAGGGAAATTAAGTAAAGGAAGAAAAATACGTATTTCCTTCTAAGAAAAGGTTAAGGAATAGTTTTAAGCAAAATACTGATTTAGTATTCATCTGTCCACTTTAAGAGCTCTCAATATGCTTAAAAATAACATAAGCAGTTAGCAATTCAATCAAATTTATTTATTTTCAATTTAAATAATATTCTAACATTCTAATAAACAGAAAAGACACTAGCATTTATCCCAAGATCAGGAATCACAAATATTAATGCCTACAAAGGCTAGGCAAAAAACATAAATGAATGAACTAAGAACATATGCACTGTCTAAAGAAGAATCACAGCTCAGGTCTAACTGGTTAATGCCAAGTGGAAATGTAGGTCCAAGTATGCTATATTTTCCAAATGTCTAAAGTGTAAATCTAAATTTTAATGTTAAGTCTTCTAGTTTTTAAATGTTGAAAAAAAACACATGAAAATGAATTATCCAAAATCATTATTGACTGGCCTTGAGGACATGTTTGTTCCCTGTTTTAGATAAATCAATAGGATGAGAACAAAATGTACTAATGTAGTAATTTCTGATGACAATATTCAAGAGAAATTTATCATATCACACATATACACACAATTGTCTGATAAGATCAATATGGAACCAACAGTCCATTTCTGGATTAGCATTCACAGGTAAAGTCTGTCCTTGATTTTGGTCTTTAGCTGGGATTATGTGTACTTCTACAAGTATTATGAGGACCAAAGTACAAGGACTAAAACAGGATGCATGGTTTAAAGAGAAACAGTTTCTAAAGCCTTTGCTTTACACGACTCTTTCCTGTAACTAACCTTCCTGAAGAATGTTCCTCTGAATGGTCTATGCAACATGCAGGTTTTCCATTCCAACCCAACATCGGCTTTCTCACTCCCCAAAAGATATATTCCTTTCTCCTACTTTGTAAAAGGAATTCTTACTTCTCACCTATCCTCAATCTTCCCAAGGTGCGTTGCTCTACAGTATAAAAATCTTCAGGTGCCAAAGGGACAATTCAAAGTTCAGGTCTGGAAGTAGCCATTTTTAATCAAGGAACCTATAATAATAGGGTTTCCACCTTTAACTTATTTTTTTAACAGTGAAGTTCATCATTATTATGGCCCTTGGATACACTGAACTTAAGTATATTGTAGAGTGGGAAGAGAGTTATAATGTTTACCAGTTCCATTTATCAGCATCCCACTCTCCTTACTATCAAAGAATGCATTCTCCTACAGGAAGGTCCCCTCAGAATAAGGCCAAGGGCATTAGTAAGAAATAATAAAGGCAGTGGAATTTGATTTTGGCGGAGATAAGGTCTAGGCAAAGCTACGAGACTCTATCTTTCTATCTTATAATCTGAATTCAGAAGAGAGTGGCTGTCATGGGATGCATGTTAATATGTTTATCCGAATTGAAAAATGCAGTCAGACTTTGTCAGAAAATAAATCTGATTTGGTTACTAGGATTGACAATGAGAACTCAGCCAGCCGATTAGGTTATAGGGAGGGCATTTTCCAAAGTTGAAAGAGCCAAATATGGAGCTCCAAGGATTTGACAAAAATATAATTAAAGTACACAAAACCATTTAGAACCTTATAGTCAAAGAAAATTAAATTTTTTTTATTTATACTAAAGTTTTATTGTGGAAAACTCATACATGTGATAAAAGACTCTCAAGCATAAAATAATCATATTAAAATCATATGAAGCTTGGAATGGATATAAATTCCAGAACAAAAAGACTTATAAAATTTACTACTGTTAAAGGGCATTTATTCATGTATTTTTCAACAGATAATGGTATGTATAAAGTCATTACATTCCTTGAGATATATTCAAATATAGGATATTCTAGTTTTATTTTCAAATTTCTATATTTATAGTACGTCAAAAACCATATTCTTTGCAATTATTTAACCTTATGATATCAACTTAAAAATATGTGAAGGGAGCCCTGGCCAGGCAGCCCAGTTCACTGAAGCATCATCCCATACACCTAAAGGTTTCAGGTTTGATTCCCAGTCAGGGCACATAGCTAGGTTTCAGGTTGGATCCCATGCCCTACAGGAGATAACCGATTGACATGGATGTTTCTCTTTCTCTGTCTCTGTATTATTCTTCCTCTCTCTAGAAACATCCTTCGGCGGATTTTTCTTTTTTTAAGTGTAAAGGGATACATCATTTTTCAAAATTCTCTTAGGAGGTCTGTGAACAAAAATGTGTTAGGAGGACAGCTTTAGTGGACAGCCATGGTTGCTACACTTTTGCCATTAATGTAAACATTAAGCATATAAACATAAAGCAATTGCTTTTTCAACTATTTACAATTAAATCCTTTAATGTAAGCATACCAAGCATCCTAGAGTTTCCTGCTACTGCCCATCCTTAGTATATTTAATCCAGCAGAGAGATATCACAATGAACTCATTTCAATGCTGGAAAACTGGCTGTTTTTCAAACCCTTATTATTGGTGATCTTTTTCTGCCTGTCGATGTGGTCAGTAATAGTGGCAATGTGGCAGTAGTTTAGTGGTTAAGAGCCAGACTTGAATTTGAAATCTAACTTTATCATTTAATTAGAGGCCCAATGCACAAAATTTATGCAAAAGTAGGCCTTCCTTTCCCTGGCTGCCGGCACTGGCTCCCTCTGGCACCCAAGACCCGGGCTGCCATGGCAGCCCCGGCTTCCTCCAGAAGGACATCCAGTCTAATTAGCATATTATGCTTTTATTATTATAAATAGCTAGATGACTTAGGCATGTTACTTGATTCCCCTTTACCTCTGGTTCTTTTCTTTTTTTTTAAATTGATTTCAGAGAGTAAGGGAGAGGGAAAAAGATAAACATAAATAATGTGAGAGAATTATTGATTGGCTGCCTCTTGCATGATCCCTACTGGGGATCAAGCCTGCAACCGGGCATGTGCCCCTGACTGGAATCAAACCCAAGACCCTTCAGAACAGGCCAACACTCTATCCACTGAGCCAAACCAGCTAGGGCTACCACTGGTTCTTAATTTTTAAAATAAGGCTGATAATAGTACTTACCTCATAAGATGATTAGTACATTTATATAAATTTCTTAGAACAATGCTTGGTGCATAGTAAGTGCTTTACAAATGTTAACTATTGTTAGTGAAATTGCTGAAGACATCTGTGACACCACCACCACTCATTCATTCATACTTTCATCAGGTAATAAATATTAATATTTACAGTATGCCAGGCACTGTGCCAGACAATAGGAATTCAAAGATGATGGAATATAGTACCTGCTTTCCAAAGTTTCACACCCTATTAGGGAGGACAAACATTAAAGCAACACAATAACATTAACAAATAATTGTTTGTCAGAAACAAGATGGCGGCATAGGGTAGACACCGCATATGCAGCTGTGAACAACTATTTCAGAAAAACCACGAAAAGAACACACGGACACCACACGCACCCACAGGACGGCTGGCTGAGTGAAAATCCTACAACCAGAGAAGAGTCTGAGACTCAGAGCAGCAGCGGAAGCAAAGTACAGAGGTACGGAGGCGCGCGCACG